>VXAX01004861.1:53105-67021 GCA_013399835.1 Leptocoma aspasia | reverse complement strand
AAAAAAAAAAAAAAGAAATCCAGCCTGCAGCCCCTCTGAGCAAGTGCTGGGACCTGGGCTGAGCACACCCTCCTGGCTCTGCCTGCGGAGTATCTGCAGCCTCATGTAGTGCCTTCAGGAGACTGAGGGCTGGTTCTTCTGGGGGTGCAGCTGGGGAGGGGTGGGGGGGAGAAAGAGGCAAGAGGCTCTGCCTCTGGTCCCCGAGCTGTGCGCTCCCAGCCACTGGTCGCTCCTCTGCCCAAGGGTCTGGGCTGGGGGATAAGATGAGTGAGAGGCGAAGATCGGCGGTGGCTCTCAGCTCCCGAGCGCACGCTTTCTCGGTAGAAGCCTTGATCGGGACAAATAAAAAGAGGAAACTGCGAGACTGGGAGGACAAGGGGCTGGATTTGTCCATGGAAAGCCTCAGCCCAAATGGCCAGCTGGGGGACAATGAAGACCCGACTCAGTGCCTGGACCTCAACCCCGGTTAGTGCGACTCCTTTCTCTTCGGGACCCCCCCTCCTGCCCCGCTCCCTCCCAGCTTCTCGCCCTGAGTCCTGCCGGGAGCTGCCCGCCGGGCAGCGCGTCCCGGAAAACATCCGAGACTGGGAGTACAGGAAAAAAGAAGCGGGAATTTTGCGGAGATTCCTTTTTTGTTGTTGTTGTTGTTGTTGTGGGGTTTTTTTGGTTGTTGTTGGGTTTTTTTATTATTTTATTTTTTTCCTTTCCTTTCAGTTTACGGGGACTTTCTCTTACCCGCTGTGTCTCTTTCCCTCCCACATAGCTCCACGATCTCCCGCGAGGGACGGCACGTCCCCTCTGCTTCCTTTTTATCCCTCTCTCCTTCCACTCCCTCCATGCCTGTGGATCGCGATAATCCTTCCTGGGTGTTTCGGGACATGCGTTTCGTTTTGCCCCAGAGTTTTCCGAGCCCCGATCTGGAGTTGCCGGGTGGGTCGGGGGCAAAGGAGTGGGGTGCGAGATGAACCCCTCTCCTCTTTTCCGAGTCACTGGCCACCCCCGTGTCCTCCCCGCGGGGACAGTGCCGCCCTGAGCGGAGGTTTCGGTGTAGGAGGAGGATGTGGGCATCCAGGATCATCCCTGCTCCGGGGCGAGGGTCCCAGCCTCTTCGGAGCGATGGGGACCCGCTGTATGCCCGCGCAGCTCGGGACCCTTCTCCCGGGATCGGACCCGCTGGGTTCCGGGCGGCGCGGCCACGCTCCGCTCCCGGGACCGAGCGCACAAACCGCGGCGGAAGCGCGGGGGAACGCGGAGGGGGACCTACCCTCTCCGGAGGGAAAACGCTCCCGGCAGGGAAAAGGACCTCAGCGGGTAAGGGGCACTGCGGGGAGCCCAGCCCCGCTCCCGAGCCTGGCTCCTCCCGAGAGCCGCGGCGTACGGAGCAGCGCCGGGCCCGCGGCCCCGAGGCCGGCGGGACGGGGTTAGGGGAGAGAGAGCACAACGCTTCCCTCCTGCTGTCTGTACTTTTAATTTTGAACTCTCGTTTGTTTATTTTTATTTAAAGGGGATCCAGTAGCTCGCGGCTCTCGTTTGGCTCAATCCAAACCCTCGGTCTCCTCTTGCCCCCCCGGCCGTTTCTCTCCGGCCTAAAGCGCACGGCTCCGCAAACGCAGCCGCGGATCCGCGACGATCCCGAGGGTGAAAACGCGCTGGGCCTCGCTCCCCGAGCTGTCCCCGCGCCCTTCTCGCCGTCCCCACGCCCCCCTCCTCAGGGCTTTAACAAGGGACGGAGGGAGAGGCCCCGCTCTCACAGTTATAGTGTGGGGAGAAAGCGAATTTTAGGTGATTTCTCTTTGCTTTTCGTGTTCGGATGGGGCAAAAAGGTCAAACGATTTCTTTGCGCAGCCCCTAAGAAAAAGGGCAGAAATATCCTCCACTCCTGCCAAGTCCATTCCGCTGCACTTGCAACTGCAAACAACTTTTAAAATTAGTTTTTATTTATTTTGCGTGACGTTCCCTGCGCTGTCAATTAGCATAGCCTGCACAAAACTAAGAGTAAAAAAACCCCAAACCAACAAAACAAAACAAAAAAAAAAAAAAAAGAAGGGAAAGAAAGAGAAAAAATTTTAGATCGAGGTATCAAAAATATTTGCTGTAAAAAAAAATATTTAAAGTGTTTTTGGAGGGAGCTAAAGACCATGAAGACCTCGCCCCTCTAGGCCCTTAAAGAACCTCATTTCAATTTGCTTTTTACAGCAGCAGCCTTTCCCGGTGCGGCTCCTAAGGACAAGTAGGTAAAATCTGCTGCCAGGATCGCCTCTCAGCGGAGGGACGGGCATAAAGGAGAGGGGACAGCAGCGATCAACCAGTCAAAAAATAGCCTACGGTTTCAGAGGCTTCCCCGTTCAAAAGAATAAACACGCAACCAAAGACAAAAATCCGCTTTCTAATAACAGAGGTTATCTGTGCATCAGTCTTCTTCTTTCTTTTTTTTTTTTTTTTGAACCGTTTCTCTCTTTTTTTAAAGAACTGCTTCTCATAAATTTTTAGCCGCAATGGGATATATTTGTGTACGGTCTAAAAATTTAATTTGCCTATTTCTCCGTGAATTCGAATTGGAAAATTGGAAAACTCTCCATGCACCAGATTGGAGAGCGGGAGAGAATGGCTGCTAATGCCTGAAACCTCAGAAAGTAAATGTGATGTTTTTCATAAAGCAAAGGAAATCAAGAACAGTTTGAGAAATCATTTTTAGGAGGTTGATAGACTTTAAATAAAGTCCTCGACTGTAATTTGCACAGTCACTTCATTAAACCTAATTCCTCCGCGGTGTACTTTTGCTGCTGGGTGAAAATTGATTAGCGGCTCTATAATGACCACCAAATTCCATCTTTACAAGACCTAATTAAGAACAAACTTTACACCTAACGTATTTTAAACTTGCCAAATCTCTAGCGATATAGCAAAGAAAAAAAAAAAAAAGAAAAAAAGAAGAAAAAAAAGAGAAAAGGGAATTTTTATAGCGTCCCAAAGGTTCAACACTCAAAGCCGCTGCCCCCGAGTAGCGACGGGCTGTTCCTTCTGCTGGCAGAGCTGCTGGTACGGGGGTGCTTGCGGAGAGGCCGCAAGTCCTACAGTACGCGCTGGGAAATTATGTCTTGATTTTAGTGAGATAACCTAAATCGGTCTAGCCCCATTTATCGATCTTTTCGCCTGAATTGCCTCCATTTCAGTGGGGGAGGGTCTGAAAACCATTCAGTGCGGGGAGCTGAACGCCGCCATGAGTAGAGCAAGGCTTAGCGCTCATTTTCCCAGAACTTTCGCGTGCAGGCGGGAATGAGGATTTCTCTCCCAGGCGCGGGACACGTCCTCCGGCAAGGGTGGGGGGAGGAGGCGGCGGAGCGGCCCCGCTTCTGTCCCCGCGTGGGTGCGGATCTGTGCTGGACGTGTACAAACTGCAGCCTTCGGGAGTGCCTGGGAGGCAGCGCTACTTGTTTCACCGTTTTGGCAGAATCCCTGACCCCTTACGTGACATCTTTCAGCCGTGCCCAAACCCTTCGGTGACGATATTGGCGAGACCGAGTGACCCCGAGAGATCCCCCCTCCCTCCGGGGCCGCATCTTCCTGGGAGAAGCGCGGTGGCAGGCTGGGAGGTGCCGGGTCGGGCTGTGGCGTGGGCAAAGGCGAGAAAAGCAAGCGGATAAATCTCCCAGGTTTGTAAGAAACATCTCCCGAGCATCCGAATTATTTATGTCTCAGCCATGAATTTTGTCGCCAGAAGTAATGTGCTTTTTTTACGAGACTCATTTAAAAGGGGGATAAATCTGGATTTTAATAATGTGCGGCTTCAACCACGAAGTTGTGAAAAGGAATTCGGGATTACAGCGGGTCTCACCTTCTCCTCCCCACCCCGTGCACTCGGGCGCGCCGCGCGTGGGGCCGCGGCCGGGCCGGGGGAGGCAGAGCTCGCCCAGGGGCTCCGGGAAGCCTCCCCCGCTGCCCCGCCGCCGCCCACGGCCGCGCTCCCGCATCCTCCCCCTGCACTCAGCTCTCGCCGCCGACAGGCCAAAGGAATAGGAGGAGGAGGAGGAGGGTGGCGGGACGCCCCTCCGTCCCCTTGGCAGGTTCGGTTTCAGAGGGCAGCAAAACAATGGGCTCGGATGTCTTCTGGGTATTTATAGATTTAACCTGAGCAGCGGAAAGGTCACGGGGGCCCCAGGCGTTGCCTCCCTTGATGTATATATTGTTTACCGTCGTTTACGGCGGTGGCATTCGCCGGCCTGTCCCTTTGCCACCCCAAGGGCGCAGCGACCGACCGAGGCAGGGCCGAGCGCGCTCCTTTCCTCGTCGAAAGTTTAAGACTTTTTCGATTTTTTGGAGAAGGTGGGTGGGAACGTGTCCCCGTGGACGCGTTTGCCTTCACAAAAATACGGCTGCTTCTTCAGGCCATCAGGGGTTCTCCACGGCGAGACGAGCACAGGCGCTTCAGAAGCAGAACAAAACGGTGCGGCGGCTAAATATATAGACCTTTTCGGCTTTGGGACCGTCCTTTTCCTCGCGAAAAAACACACAAGCGATTTTGTAAACGAATTTTACTGCCAGCGCAGTCTTCGTATCACACGTCCATCCCATCGGTATTTTTGGTTGCATATATTAAAAGTCCCCCTACCGGTTAAAAAAAAAAAAAAAACCAAAACCACCTGAAACTAACCAAACAACCCCCAAACAACAAATTAAACAAAAGAAAACAAGGTAATTTTGAGAATATAATTATTCGCTCCTTGTGTTCATCTGAATCTACACTGGCGAACAACTGCGAGCCTCTGCAAAGAGAGAAAAAACATGGCACACGTTTTAAGACCCACAATGTGTTTATTACATATGCTTATCCGTAAGATTAAGATCCGGGAGTTTGACAAAGCCTTCAGTGGCTGACAAGAGTAAAACCTTCAGCTCTTCTAGGGCGGCATGTTGTTCTCCTGTGCCTCCCGGGAGGTTGCATCGATGTCCATCCCAAGCCCGCTCCGCCGCGGGATTCCTGCTCCTCCTTGCCCACGGGCAAACCCCCTCCGCCGGCGTGGGTGCGGGAGCCACCCAGCCCGCCCACCCTCCGGAGAGGTAAAGAGATTTTAGGAGCAGGAGAAAATTGAGCGATTGACCCCTTCTACTTCCTTTTTAAAAATTATTATTATTTTTAATACCCTTGCTTCTGAATGCTTGTATTGATGAAGTCCGTTCTTGGAGCAGTGGCTGTTAAACCCGTGGAGAGGGAGTGACTTAATTCCGTTTCTCACTTCAGCTTTTGTTTGAGTGCTCGGTGGATGGGGCTAGGATTTCAAGAGCTGGCAGAGCAATTTTTCTCGTCTCTTTCCCGAGGTAGAGCACATTGGCGTACATAGTCCTTTGCGTGTTCCTTGAGGCTCGTAGATGAGCAATGCTCTGTGACAGCGAGGTGTCAGACAGAGAGTGTCAGCTTTGCCTTTGCCTTGGGACTGGGCGTTATTGATGAGAAGTCTTTCTAACGAATTTGTGTTTCACTGGGATTGTATGAATTCATTCCACCTGTTGGATCACGAGTTTTAAGATCCCTGTTTAAGACGGGATACCGAGCTCAGATCCGTTGCTCCCTTGTGTACGCGATGGAAGGAAACGCGAAAATCTGTCCCTCCTAATACCTCTGTTCCCCACATACCCCATCAGCAGAGCTAATGCTCTCGTCTTTCCCAGAGGAGACAATTGCAAGAGGCAGATGGAGGATGAGAGCCAGGAGAGCCGAGCCCTGTGGGGGCTCGGGAAAGGGTTTTCTTAGTCAACTTCATACAACTCTGACCTTGGAGCACGAGGAGACAGAGAGCGAGAAGGATTTGCTCCTGCGGTAATACGTGTCTTACTGAATTGGAGAACTCCTGCTGCTGGGTTTGTGAAACTCCTCCTGCAGAGAGGTGAATTACTCACTGTATTAAGAGGGCAGGTAATATAATAATAGAGGCAAACCTTAAAGAACAGCAGATCATTAGGAAAAGGGCAGTGAGTCAAACAATTTCTTCCTTTCTTTTACGTGTATTTTAAAGCTGCAGCATTTTTTACACAGGTTTATTCCATCTGCTGGTAAGGGGAAAGCTGCTGTTTCAAAAGGTGTTTCTTGTCTTCGACAAGAACTTTGGGAGAATCCAAACAGCTTCTGTTACAAGCAAAAGTCAAGTAATTCCTTACGAACCATCAATCACTTCTCCCTCCTCCCATTTGGGCCTGAGCACTTATATCAAATATCAGCCCAGCCAGCCTCTCCTCAGGCAGAAGCGTCCTGCTTTATCCGTATCTGTCTTTAAGGAAAACTGATGCTTTTTTCAGATGGAAACGTTGAAAGGTGCCTTCCAAGAGCGCTGCTTTCAGGAAAGAGCATTTACATTGTTTTACAATACAGTCGGTGCCGTTTGAGTCACTTCTATTCACACCGATCACCGTGCCTGTTGTAATCCGCTGGATTCCTCAATGAATATTTGCTTGCAGTCTTAGCTCTTCAAAGACCAAAATGTCTTTTCTTTTTTTTCCAACCTTTCTTTTTCCTGCCTTCTGATCTAGATTAGTAAGGTTACAATAGTTTAAATAATGCACTAAAACCAGTCTGAGAGTATTGAAAAAAAATCCTGAATATATTGAGACAGGATCAGATAACAATTACGTTGTCCTTTTTGTAAAATTAGTAAAGTCCGTTTAGGTGTGACTTAAGTCACCCCAAGGGTCCGTATTGAGATCTGTAGTTTACACTGGTGATGTAAAATCAAATTCAGTGAAAAAAACTTAAGTTACGTTTCAGAGACCGACCGAGTTTCCCAGAGAGGCTGAGCGTGCTAATGCCCGTTGACAGAGTTACAGGATTTTGTGCTAACTCTTAGTTCTCTGACATCCTCTTAAATAGTGCAATTACTTGGCAGTAATGGGATGGGACCTTCTGTTTAAATCCTGAGAGAAAAGGCATCGTGGGTATACACACATGTGATCAGTGTCTGTTAGCCTGGGAGTTGTGTGGCTCCTTTGGGAAGAGCAGCAGTGGGCACCTGGGTGTAGGGAAAATGCAGGCAAATGGGGTCTTCCCAGTTCTCCAGTTCCTAATCCTGTCCAGAGCAGCTCTGCGTAGCAGGACATTGAAAGATTTTGCTTCTATAGGTTTTTATTCGAACTACAGTTTCCAGGTTTTTTTTTTCCAGAGGGGAAAAAACTCCAAAGGTGTGGCTTTCTGCTGCTTATTTCCAATATTGTTGAAAATAGGTTACGATTGCAACCTTTACACCTGTGAAACATCTGCTGTCTCAAAGTACAACCCCATTGCATTTCCTGTGTTAAAAGCTGTAGTGTGCTCTGGTGAGAAGTGCTAGGGAAAGATAATATAGTGGTATGGTAAAATTAAATTGAAATATCTTTGAAAGCATATTGAGAATTTTTGAAACTGAGAAGAAATGTGTACCAATTGAAATTCTAGTAGCAATTTGCATCCTGGGGACATCTTTTAATTGCATATTCTTCAAGGTCAGAAAACAATGAATCAGTAAATCAATCCCAGAAGTGATAAAAGCAATCGTTACAATAATATTTACAATAATATTTTCATATACCCTTCACTTAATTGAGCTATTGATCAGAGAGTATTGTGAAGATGTTGAAAGGATTGTCTGAGTCAGACCCCTGTGACAGTGAGTTGTTCACTGCTGTGTGTTTGCAATTGCAGCCGTGCAGCTGTCAGAGGGAAGGATTCACCTAGCGAGTGGCTTAGGCCAGCACATACTGATTCACAGCAACAGAGGAAGTCCCAGGAAGATTTTTGTCTTGGGACTCAGCAGAAAAAAGAGTGAAGAGGGCGAGAACTCACTTAGATTTAGCTTAGTAAAAGCTTTTTAATTTTTTTTTTTATTTTATGGAGAATCAGGAAAACTTAGGGTTTGGCCAGTCTTTAAGTATTTATTTTTGCATCATCAAACTACCTAATGTTTTTAAGTTGTGTAGCCATTTTAGAAATAGATCCCAAGCCTCTTTGTTTCAATTAATTAAAAAGTAGTTTTAAAATAGATCATAGGATGAATTAGCAAATAAAGAATAAGGCATTTATTTATATAATACTCAAAGCAAGAATTTGGACACTCAAAACTGCTTCCCATTCTTTCTTTTTCTAAAAGTCAAAGCTCTTTGGCAAATTCTGCAGGATTTAATGAAGTTTTCTTTTCTTCTAAGCTGGATTTTCTTGGTTACTTATATATATATAATTAAAAAAGAAGTTCAGCTAAACTCTTAGATAGAACTCAGTCCCTGTGATAGACTTCACTGCCACCACATCTGTTCATTCTTCTCAAGGCTTCCGCTTTTTGGGAAAGAAATCTTCCAGTATTCTTAAATGGGCATTTTCAACTATGTCCACATGTGTAGCTCTTGGAAAGGAGCTTGAGAAGAAATTATTGCAAACCACCTTTGAAAGAACCAATTTAGAGTTTATAAAGAGTACTTAACCAACTGGTTAAAAGCTGACAGAAATCATATTAATAATCAGCACATTTATATGAATGCAGCCGCAGCAAAAATTGTTTTAAAATCAGTGGGCCAGTGCACACAGAATAGTTATGAATGACTTACAGTTCTTTGACTTCACTCAGGGGCTGGATGCACTCCTGGCTAACACTGACATTTTTCCATGACCAATGAATTAACAAACCTGAGCTTCAGCTTTTAGGAGCTTCAGGAAGTAGAGAATGCCCTGATCAGAAATCTCTCTCGAAACCAAGGAGAAAATTGAAGACATTGAAGTGTCTTTGCTTTTAATTAGAGTGAAGAACTGTGCATCATAGACTTCTTAAGAAGCTGCACTAGTAATAACAATATCCCTAAATAAGATATCAGAAGTGCTGCTTTCTTATGAGCACGTGTTGATGCCTATGCAGAGAAAATAATTCCAATGAGAGCATGTTATAACATTTAGAAATGTATGGTGCATATGAAATGTAGGTTAGGGAGGCTTTAAAAATAGATTCTTCTTGGTTTACCCCTGAAATGCCTGTAGATCAGTTCTGTAATCAGAGTTTAGTGAGGAAGAAGGAAGCTTTGGAATAGATGAAGATTCACAGATAAATTTTTTATTTTTCACCTAATGGCCACACTGAATTTTCCTTAATCCTGCTCTGAGGATCCTATTGAAAGGTCAATTATTAAATATTCATAGATGTTACTGTAAACACATTTAATGACTTTTACAAGAATCCCTTTCTTTGATGAAGAAATTATTCCCGTTCTGCCCTGTCAGCACCCTCTTTCAGCTTTGCACTTTGCACAGAAAAAATGCAAATGAATTTTAATTGTGCTTTAAGCAGCCTTTCTCAACAGGGTGAAAAAATAGTGGAAGAAGACCTGTTGACTATTGCCTTATACCATCTCAGACTTAATGGAAACACTCCCACTGGCTTTTTTAAAAGCAAACTTCAGCCTTCAGGTTGTGCTTGACTCTGCTGCTGTATACCATGCATGCTGTATAATACCATGCAAGAATTGGGACTGGCAATACTAAATTTTTAGTTAATGTATCCTAGCATGAAGGCTGTGTGGAAGCACTGCTAAAGGAGGGCCTGATTCTTTGACATGACAAGTATCTGCACTTCAAAGGGCTATATGGTGATGATTTTCAAGGGTGCAACTTCTGTGACCTTATTTTCAGTGGAGTTAAGAATGTGTAATTACCATGGAGATCTTAACCTCTCTCTTGATTTCTGCTCTGAGATACCCTAAACAGGCTGTGATAGCCAGAAAGTAGGCTACTCCTCAGGAAACAGTCAGGATTGAAATAATTTTGGGAGATTCCTTTTTCTTCTGCTTCAATACCATGTCAGTCTGTAGGAGTTAAATAATCATGACAGTGAGGTTAATACCTGGGTGATCATTTTATGCCATAGCTGGATCATGTTTGCTCTTCAGATTTAGTGCAAATGCCTGATAGTGTGAAAATAATCAGGTTGGATCAGATGCAGGTTTCTGGACTGTGCCTGTCTCTGCAATTTCTGAGTGCTCCTTCCATTTAATTGTGTAATACAATAATACAGTGCTCCATACAAGGCAACGAGGCTGTTATTTTTACACTGAGGAGTTATTTTTTTGCTTCATAAAGCTTAATCTTTTTATGCCAGAAGATTGTAGCAAGCTATGAAAATACAGAATTCAGCCCATGGCTGTGGGTGCTTAATGGTTTTTATTTTGCTCTGGAATTTAAAAGATAAATAGAAGATTTATTATTGTAGGATTTGGGGGTTTCCTGTGCCAAGCTCTTTGGAGCAAATAAAAAAAAAAAAAGTCTTCATTTACCATCAAACAAGCCTAGCAAAGTCTCTATGTGCCTAGTGGCAAGGCAGTCACATTATTCACTCCAATGCTTGGGAGTGTTAGCCACATAAATTGTAACATCCCAGTGCTGTTATGCAGGTCCCTGCAACGCTGATGGAGCCCCATTAGAGACTCCTTGGATTATTCTGTACAGTGTCATTCTGTTTACTCCATAACTCAGGAAATTGTGCCTGAGCTGGGGAAAGGGAGGGCAGCTGTGGAAGTGCCCAGCAGTGTGCACAGAAATGGACAATAATTAATAGCTTTTGTGAAAATATAGCCACCTCAGTCTGCTTCTCAGAATGAAAGATTTGACACTTAATTGGCTGGTTATTAAGAGCGTTTCAAGGCTGTTTGCTCAAGTTACATTAAGGTGCTGAGCATCATTTATCCAGGGTAATGCTGGAATAATTGAATTAGAAAAAACCGAAACGAGATTGGATTGAGTAGATACAGGGCACACAAGAAAATCCAGTATGGTTATAGCCTTCCACAGAAAAGCAGTTCAGCCCCAAAGGGGGATGGAAAATGTCTGGGGCATTTTTTGCCTCTGTTCTGTTGCAGTGTCAGATGCCCTGCTCCTGGTTGTGCTCTCATTCGCGCAGGCTTCTGTAGGTGCTGACTTGTCCTTGGGCTGAGAAATGACAGAAAAATAGCAAATCAAGAACAATAGTGCTGTAGCTTAGCCGGATGGGGACTGGGTGTCCTGAATCCTCCTGAGGGGCTCTCTTGGTTGGGACAAGGGACGCAATGGAGCAGGGAATGAGCCGAGTCAGCACTCTGTTCATGTTGAGTCACGGGTGTACATTATCCTCCTGGGAATGAAAGATGGTGGAATCAGGAAGAGATGAGTTAATAGTGGCAAAGGAGTAGAAAACCAGAAAACTGATAGAAAACCAGAGAGAGGGATCACTGTTGGGAAGGAAGAGGAGAATGAGGTGGGAAAGGGAGCGGTTCAGGGCTTCATTTCCTACCCACCAGCTGCTCTCAGCATGAGAAGAAATTAGAAACTATTTTCAGACTTTCTCCCTGCATCTGGGTACCTTCCTGTGTTGTTTTTATTTTTTTTCCAGAATAATGAATAGCATGGTTCCTATACATAAAATATACTATTCAAAATGGTTTCTGAAGACAACTTAGGACATTATATGAGTAAATGTAATAATTTGGTGTAGTTTAGATATGTAAGAGAGAGGAAAGGGAAAGGCCTCTCAATTAAGTAGAAGCTTTCATGAAAAATAGCAGGGTTTCTTCCCATGGTCTTTGTTCTTCCATGGGTTAATGCAAAAAAGTTAGGAATTTAAGGAAAAATTAAAAAGACTCTTCTAGAGGGAATATTTTCTCTTATAGCCAGCTCCACAGGATTTTTTAGAATAATATTTAAAATCCTGTTTGCAACTTTTGCTACTTTATTTAGGTCTTTGGCCTTTTTATAATCAATAGATGTTACACACGGAGTTCAGTCTATTTTATCGTGCAGTTGCATTGGCTGAACGTTATGGATTTTCATTGACTAGAAACATAATATATTTCAGTGCTTTGTAACATTAATATTTAAATTATCAATATACAGAAGTTTTTTATGTGCTGTAGAGACTATGTTAGACATTATTGCACTGAGTGTAGTTATTTTTTCTATAGGTATACCTAGAGGCAATTTCTGTTTGCTAATTAAATTACACATAGCACATTTTGGACTGTTAAGGTCATAATTAAACTCAGTTTATAATAATCAAGTACTTCAGATAATTTAGTCTTCCCCCTCTACTCAAAATTTGTACTTGTTATATTGTTTATTTCTTGTTTTTCCTGGGGGCATGGCTGGAAGGAAGAGGGACCAGCTTTTCTATACAGCTGGAAACAAAAGTTTTTTGAAATGCCATTCTGGCTAGGACCCCCGAACTTAAATGAAGAATTACGAATATTAGCAATGGTTTCTTGTTGCAATTATTTGCAGTTGAATGAGAATATGTGTTTGTGAACTGACCCTCAATCATTTTTATTTGTGAGTATTCAAAGAATTACTGAGTATTCATGAAGATGCTTGACAGTCATGAATTAAAATATAAATAATTATGTCTCAGTTAGTTGCTATTTGCTGTACCATTTACAGTGATGTTTGCTGTGCAGACAAATGGGAAGAAAAAGCTTATTATTATGGTCATCTAATAAAGTGCATAATATTTATTTTGCATTTTTTTCCTGAAAATTAAGCATTTCTTTTTTAGTCTTCTCCCCATCCCCCCACCCCATTTCTGCTTCCTTTTTTTCCTTATTCCACATTGACAGTTGTATTATTTTTGAACTGAGTCGTGACTTTTCTCCCGTAAGTGAAGGTGTTTGCCCAGCTCTGTTTCTAAAGCAGGAGGTGATTCATTGTTAGCATTTGGCTAACGTTCCACGTCCTGTGGCCGGTGACTCCTGGTGACAGCCCAGCGCTGTCCTTTGCTCACATTTAACAGCACAGCAGAGCATCAATTCGCATCATTGCAGCTGTACAAAGAGTAAGGTTTTGAAGGTGTTTCTGGTCAGTCACCCTCCTTTAATAGGACAAAATTCACACCAACTCTTTGCACTGTGGTTGGCTAAATTTTTTCCCATGTACACACTAAGATGAGATCTTCGTTGCATATGCCAGAATTGCCTCTTAGAGCACAGCAGGTCATGTGCTCCTAACTCTTCCCTGATATCTCCCTCATAAGGGGCCTTCAACCAGGATTTGTCATTATTTTACTTGTGGTCTGAGTTCGATATGATTTAATAATAAATTCGAACGAATGGTCAATGATATTTGAGTAGGAAAAAAAATCTCAGTACAGGGGAAACCCTAAATGAAGAATGAAGAAATAATAAAAGTAGATTTTTGTAAAATAGAACAGAGGTCATGAGGGTTTTTTTTTTTTCAGCACACACTGAATTACAGGTGAGATATCCATTTATAAAGGGACATTTTGTAGAAAAAAATCCCCAGAAATTCCTGAACTATGTATCCTCTTTGTTGAAAATATTGCGAAAAACCCCCTTTACTCTTGTACAACTTAACAATAAACAAGGGAATAGAAAGCAGTAATTTCTCATTTGTGAGGGTAGAAGAATCTGAAGCTGGAAGCCTAGTTTGCAGAGTTTGTAGAGCAATTAAACATATCAGGATTCCCAGTTCAAATTGTTGGCTCAAAATGCATCCTGATTTAATAAGGAAAGAACAGGAACGAGTCAGTGATTGAGTTCCTTGCACGAGGGGTTTACCAAACTGCAGATCTAACATTTTCGTTGTCTTCAATTACATTNTCCCTGTGCCCTGGATTCCAACAGCTGTATACTATCTCCACATCATATGCATATATAAGTCTCTCCCTCTCTAGATAGATCTGTAATATGTATATTTATATATTATATATAATTTATTGTTTTATATATATAATATAATATAATATATATTCAATATAATACTAGTATATTTGGTATGGTTTTTGTATAGGAATGTAGTAGAATATTTTTCTAGGAAGACTAAAACACTGTATTTAAACATTTAACATATCTTAGGTATTTTAGAAATACCATTCTTCTCCATTCCCGTTTTGCACTTTTTTTTTTTTTTTTAAATGGCCCAAGGTGTTAGTTCT
>VXAX01004861.1:33636-52767 GCA_013399835.1 Leptocoma aspasia | reverse complement strand
TTTTTTTTTTTTCAGCACACACTGAATTACAGGTGAGATATCCATTTATAAAGGGACATTTTGTAGAAAAAAATCCCCAGAAATTCCTGAACTATGTATCCTCTTTGTCGAAAATATTGCGAAAAACCCCCTTTATTCTTGTACAACTTAACAATAAACAAGGGAATAGAAAGCAGTAATTTCTCATTTGTGAGGGTAGAAGAATCTGAAGCTGGAAGCCTAGTTTGCAGAGTTTGTAGAGCAATTAAACATATCAGGATTCCCAGTTCAAATTGTTGGCTCAAAATGCATCCTGATTTAATAAGGAAAGAACAGGAACGAGTCAGTGATTGAGTTCCTTGCACGAGGGGTTTACCAAACTGCAGATCTAACATTTTCGTTGTCTTCAATTACATTTTGACTACACTGACACAGATAAAAAAGTTTTTTAATGAGGACATGACTTTCAAAAATTTTTATAAAATATTTGTTTGTTTGTTTTTCTTCAGAAGAGTCTTTAGATACTTATTTGGGGCCAAATTCAGCAAGCAACTGAGAACTCAAGCCCATCCATTTCCTGCATTTAAACAAAAGCATAACAGTGATGATGACTTATACTTTAATATTCCCCATTTTTAGTGAATGTAGTTCTCCCTCTCTTTTTTTTGCTTTTGTTCTAGGATTTTTTTGAGAACTGAGGATTTTTTTTCCAGTGAAGACATTCCTGCTACTCTTACCAACACAGAAAAAGTGACTGTTTAATACTGGATGGAGTTTGAATCCCATTTTAAAACACACAGAAAACATTCCCTGTGCCCTGGATTCCAACAGCTGTATACTATCTCCACATCATATGCATATATAAGTCTCTCCCTCTCTAGATAGATCTGTAATATGTATATTTATATATTATATATAATTTATTGTTTTATATATATAATATAATATAATATATATTCAATATAATACTAGTATATTTGGTATGGTTTTTGTATAGGAATGTAGTAGAATATTTTTCTAGGAAGACTAAAACACTGTATTTAAACATTTAACATATCTTAGGTATTTTAGAAATACCATTCTTCTCCATTCCCGTTTTGCACTTTTTTTTTTTTTTTTAAATGGCATCAAGTGTTAGATACTAATGTTACATTTGATGGCTAAAAGTAAGAGAATTGTACTTTGCAAGAGAGGTTTCATGCATTTGGTAATGAAAGCTACTTTCATTTTACAATGGAATTTTCACATATGCGTTTGTATAGAGTAGCAAAAAAAAGGCCTTGCTTTTTAATGGGAGAGGCATTGTTTTACATATAGATTTGTCCAATTAAGTTTGCAGCAAGTAGGTAATGTTCGGGACTTGAAGGTAGAACTGCCTGCTGTCCTGGGTGAGAATCACTCAACATGAGCCTTCCCCTTTTTCAGCAGATATATTTGTGGCAGCACAGGTTTCCCTCCAGGCAAAAGTGGATGTGAAATCTTCTTTTAGAGGGCAATTCAAAAAATTCGCTATGTTAAACAGAAGTGCAAAAAACTCTTTTAATGAAAGACAGATTGCAAGCATTTGCCAAAGATTATCACTCTGCTAAACTGAAGCAGAGCAGCCGAAATTCCTGCATCATTTACATTCCCTGAGCAAGGCAAGGGCAAAAGCTAGAGGGAAAATATTTGATAATGTGCGAGCAAACAGCTGTGAGGAAGAAAAAGCTGCACTTTCAGGCACTGAATCTCTTGGCAAAAGAAAACATTAGTTTAGTCAATGCCAAACGAAGCAAGCCCTGGGCTGTGCCATGCCATAAATCCTTAAAGGGACACTCTCTACTTGGATTAAAAAAAAAAAGATCAGTTCTGATGTCCTCCAGCTTCTCTCCTTTTAAATACTCTGTCTGTGCACTTAAAAGTGTATAAAACTTTAATTTCTGTTCATGGGATCTTTCCCTTTTTTATGTTTGCAAAGGTGGTTTTTGTTAGCCCGTTTCCTCCTTACTATCTGAGGCCCTGATCCTGCCAAAATTTATTCGTGTCCTTTATTACAGTGGGTCTCCCATCCAAATCCTTCCCAGCAGGAAAGGTGAGCTCACATTTATGTGTTTGTAGGAGCAGAGCCTAATTGTAGGGGAAATGGAAACTGCACAGAGTTTTGTCTGTGGCACAAAATAAACAATAGAGACTATGGAGTAAAGTGTATTTCTTTAATACTTCAATTACAGATGTGCTAGATGTGATGTGTAACTTTAGTAAGGGACAGTCCCTTTAGAGAGGAATGCAATATTCCATCTTATAAATATATAGTTTTAAGCAGAAATATCTATTAAAATAGTATATATTGAAATTATTTCAGTTGTGAGGTGAGGAATCAGGTTCTTTATTTTCATCCTGTATTTTCATTTCAATGTAAAACTGTCAAGTCCTTTTGTTGCTTGCCATGGAACTCCAGCGGGACTTTGATTTTATTTCCCTCATGCATGATCTTGTTTTGCACATTTAGCAGTTCTGATATCGGAATTTTAGGTATGTCCATTCAGAAATTGCAGTATTTATTAAACCACCTTGTATGGTGTCAACAGAAGACAGAATGTTTAACAAAATTAAATTTTGACCCCTTATATAGCCTTATTCAGAAAAATAGTCTCACTGAAGTCACTGGGAGCTGCAAAATACATCAGATGCAATTTAGGCATTTACTTGGACCTAAGAGCCTAAACTTCATTTTAAAATGCATGGAGGGGCAAAAAAGTGTGCTTAAATTATTTACATGGCTTCAAAGGTATATCAGGTTTTAAAGTATGGTATTGGCATGCGTGACCATAATTGAAAAATCTAGCCCAGCCATAGCAGGCTACCTTTACCTTGTGCTGGAGGTGGCTGAGATAGATTGCAAACCTGCTGTCATCTTACAGAGCTTGGTAAAGTCTCTGCACAAACAGCTCTTAGACCCAACATGAAGGATGGGAATGATAGAGCACTGAGCTGTTAGGTGAGAAATTATCCTTCTCTCTTTATTTTTTCTGGCTAACAACCCATGGCAAAGTTTGGGCAAAGGTGTTTTGCTATTATTAGTCCAGTTTTTGGACTTCAATTGCAGGACAGTTATGTAGAAGAGAGGTAAACTTTATTTCTCGTTCTGTCTTCTTGCATGCTGGTGCAGCTATTTTACTGAAAGTTGTTTGCAGAGCACAGGGGAGATGGCACTATTTAGATCTCGTAAAATGAAATATGAACAAGCACATACCAGCACTTCAGGAAGATTTTATAAGCATTTTCCACCCCAAAAGCCTAGTTTTGCTCTTCCTCTCGGCCCAGAACTCTTGAAGATTTCTAAAGGGTATTTCTGTGAAAGAAACAAGCCTCTTGCAAGCAGCTGGACAAATGCTTTGCATCATGTTCAGATGTCACAAAAAATGTTAGTTCTTCCTGCCCCTTCCCCAATGACTGTATCCTGTTGTTTACCAACATTTTCAGCTCCCCATACATTTCCCTGAACATCTCACAGCGTCCCAGTGCAGGTGAATGTTTTCCCCATCTGGCTCATGTACGAGGATGTTCTCCTGGGCTCAGCACATAGAGCAAGTAGTCAAGAAAGCCTCTTCAGTGAAGGTGCTAATTTGTTTTTGATTTTCACAAAATGTGTAGAATTGTAATTCATTTGACACTGCTATCCTTCCGTCAAAGTTGTTAGAAGCTGACCAGTGAGTCAGTTTGGATCAGTGGGTGAGAATATTAAGGGGAAAAGGAAAATTTACTGACTGATGGCCTTCTGTGGGCCTAAATTACTAAGAAATACAGCAAAAATTGATGTGTAGACAGGCAATATGTCTGCTTATTTTATAACCCAATGTTCAGAAGAGATGCTTTAGGCTAGAGTTATTTTATGTGCTTATGAAAAGATGATGAAAAAATAATTTTCCACACTTTCACACATTTTTTGTCATTTATATAGCTTCATTCTTCAGCTTTCAGATCTGAGTGCCACTTCAGGAAACAAACCCAACTGCATAAAGCTTATGCATGTGCTGTTAAGAGGTGCTGATTCTCTGTGCCCCTTTGTTCCTGACATAGGTCTTTTAAACAACAATTCCTCTCCTTTCCCAAAATACATATAAGAGGTAGCTAACAAAAATCAGTATATCACCATTAGCAAACAAATTACTACCTGAAGGTATAAACAGAACATCAAACCTCAAAATTGCTGGTTTAGAGACTGCAGATTCCCACATACATCCATAAGGTGCTTTGTAGTGTTTGGCACCCTGGCTTAAAGGATGTTGCACTTCATTTTTACAGAAGGAAATTTGAGTTGCTGCACATTCAACTCAGGTACTCTAACATTAGTTTAATTCTGACTATGGCAAACTATCCAGGAGCATTTCATTGTTATGCCTCAGTTACTGCCCCTTTTCTTGTGCTGTTTTAGAAGCCCTGACAACTCAGAATGAAATGTTACCCCTTATTTGGTAAATGGTAACATTTAAAAATTATAATTAATACACAATTAACCTTTCATATTTTTTTCAGTGGTTTGACATAAATAGTTACACCCTCTGAGTAAAGATTTGCCTGTTAGGGAGCCCAGATTAAGAACCCATTTACCACAAAAGACTAATTAAAACCCCACATTAAGAGTTCAGTATAGTTGGTTGGCTCTTGTATGGAACACTGGATATGAATTTCATCAGAATATTTATAGATACAACATTCCTCCTTTGTATCACCATCTGCTCACCACCTCTGATTCTCTAGCTGAGCTGCAGGGTCTGTACCAATGTCAGCGGAAGCTTTAAAATCTGCCATTAAAATAGAAACAACAGCAGAGATCTGCTGTTAAATAATAGCAACAACATCCCTCTGTGGGATGCTGGGGAACACACAACTATGGACAGGCCTGATCCAGCATTCCTTTCCTGCCCTGGGAGCTCTTTTGGGGGGTAAAAATAAGAAAAGAAAGAATGTACAGGCTGAGCCTGTTTGTGTTCAGATAGATGGAAATGTGGAACTACTTTCTGCCATTGTCCTTCTAGCTGAACACTGGGGAGAGATAGGAACAATGCATGGAAATGCCATGGAGGGAATGTAAAGAGATGCTCAGCAGATGAATTCAATATAAACAGAGCTAAAACCACTGATAAAGTTAATTTATACATTTTCCAAATGACTCTCCATGTAGTTGTGACTAGGCCAGCTTCTATGCATATTGCAGTTAATGGCAGCAGGATTACAATTCATAGGAGCAGTGCTTCTACTGGATTGTAGTGGAACTGAACTTAGGGGTCATGTATGAAACACTCTGAAAACACACACAAGTAGAGCTGTGAGCAAGAAAACAATACGTGAAAGTGAAAGCAGTGAATAAACTTTAGCTTTGCTGTCTGGCAAATTTTTAGTTGATTGTAAGCGAAAACCACCGAGCAGCATCATCTCGTTTGGTCCATTAATTGTTCTTTTTTTCAAAGAGCCTAAGTGGCCATGGTATGGTTGAGACCTATTCCTTGAGAGCATCTCAGAAGACACACACGTCTAATGAATTCACAGCATATTAATCAGCACAACTTCTCAGCACATCTTCATCTGTTCTACTAGCAGAACTTCATACACAACATAATTCCTGACAAGGAAATAACATTGTGATGGCTAGTATGAAAGATAAAGATGATCACAGGGACCAGTAGTATATCTTGAGAGGCTTTACTTTTCATATTTTGATGCTGCTTTGATAAAAAAAGTAGTCCAAAACGTAACAGAATGAGCTTTTTCTGACAGAGAGAAACTAAGGGCTTTAAAAATTACCCTTTTCAACAGAAGAATAATTTAGGACTAACTAATAAAGCTAACCATAACAAAAGTATAAAAAAGGACAAATCCTCAAGACAGGAAGTGCCTTTGGATGATTTCTTATCCAGAAGAAAGTATGTGAGTACCATTTGCCATGGATGTTAACAGTGTAAAATCAGTGGGGTGTTCTAGGTGCTTGGAGTGGGATAGGACAAAGTGCATCTCTAGTGCAACAAAACCTGTGAATTCTCATCCTTCACTAAATGAAATTACTGTAGTTAATTTACATATAGAAGGAGGTTTGCTGATTTTGATGTAATTACCTGCTGAAGAGCTAGGCAGAAAACTAATTCTGTGTTTTGTTGTGGAATGCCTGGGAAGTGTATCAGTCACTGGAGGAAGCATGAAGAAGGCAGTCTGGAGTACAGTGACATACTGTGTTATGGAGTATCAGCAGTATGTCAATGAAGGGACTGTGCTGAATATATTCATGATAATTGATAACTCATCAGAACAGCAACATTGTTAAAAGTAAAGTGTTCAATCTCTAAAATACTCAAGGTCCTGATCAGCTATTGCAGGGTACAAATAGCCACTTGCAGTTTCATGGCACAGGAAAAATACACATAGAATTAATTAACAAATACTAACACAAAATGGCAGCATGATAAACAATCAATATTTCAACAATGTCGAAGAGTAGTGGGAATACAACCTTCGTACACAGATTAATTTCCTCTTATACTCTGTGGGTTTTTTTGTCTTGCCTCCCTTGTGCATTCAGAGAGTGCTGTTGGTTAAGTGGAACATCAGATGAAGGTGTAGACTGCCTGTGTCTCTGCTGTCAGGGGGGGAAAGGCTGCTGCATTTTGTTTTAATCTAAACTGCATGAGTGTGTCAGCAAGACTGTGTGGAAATGAACAGGAGACCAGAACAGGAGACCAAAACTGGAGGGCAAAATAAGAGATCTCCATGAGATAAGGGAACCCAATTTATTATTTTTAATGACAGGCATATGGGAGAGATGCATATACCACAGTAGTAACAAGAAACAGCCTACCATTTAATAACAGGAGAAGATAGCATTTATTTTTATGGCAGGTCAAGAGCCCAATCCACAAAACAGATGAAACTTTGCTTTCATGAGCTCAGCAGGCCAAACCGGTTCCATGCAAGCCACGACTGCAGTTGGACTGGCCTTTGAAGTTAGTTGTATCTGCCTTTGCAGTATCAGGCACATGAAGCCCTGGAACATTACAGAAAAAAACCTTTAAAAATTACTGTAAAGGGGAAGTAGCATAAAGGGGAAAAAAAAGTAAAATTCCACATTCTTGTGGGTATAAATCAGTTCCAGTGGCCTGAATGAATTTTCCCTTGTTGATAGTACGTGAGGCTGACCCAGCAAGACAGAAGTATGAGTACAGTAGCCAATTGGGCAGAACTCCAGTGAGATAAGCATTGTCTGTGTAATCTGAGATAAATTCCTTTTACTTTTATTGAATAAAGGTAAGAATTGCACAGTGCAAACCATACAGAGGTCAGACTGCTCTGCACCTTTGCTGTGTGCCAGTGACTGCCTGTCAGTAATCTACAAGAGCTTGAGGCATGGGCTCAAGGCTTGAATTTGACCTTGCACATCCATAACTTTTTACTTCCTTGGTCTGATAAGACACTGTAGGATTTCTCCTGGTCACTCTGGGTTTTGCAGAGAAGCAAACTGGGATAAAGCATAGAGGAAAGTGTCTGTCTAGAAACACCTTTTCTGTTGGGGATGTATCTGCCTGAGTAGGAAGAAATAACAGTTTATTTGGGTACATCAACCCTGCTCGTTCTTGCTTATTCCTGGCTGCTTTCAGCTGCTTTCCATTCAGTTGACTTTTTACTATCTCTTCTCCAGGTACTCAGGTTCTTTTTTTTCAGAATCCTGTTTCTTTGCTTTTCCCTAGAAAACTCACCATGCTCATTCTCTTAGACTATCTTGTCTACAGGAACATTACTTCTGATAATTCTCCCCAGATGTTGTCTGGCACATGATCATGAGGCCAGGCACTTCCTAAGCTATTTACCTTCCATTAAATAAATAAAAAAATCCCCAATCCAAAATGAAAGATGATTTTCTGTTTAGACAACCAAAACCCCCAGTCCAATCAAAGCTAAAACATGCAAATTGCAAAATAATATATTGAAGATTCACAAGAGCATTAACATGATATATTTCACTTAAAGGAAGTATTATGCCCATTAACAAATTTAAAGAAAAGTAGTATGTGAATAGTGTATGTGCAATATGTAAATAATCAATATTACTAATAAATATAATGACTAGGAATTTGGGCTTAGTCCCTGCTGAATTTCTGCCTTCTGTGTGAGTAAAGAATAGAACTTGGATTTAAAGACACTTTTTCATCTTCTGACTAATTTCTAGAATTGTGAACTGATGGGCTGGTCCATCTGGTGCCAAGGTGTGGCAGAATTAGCAAGCTTTAAGGAGGAGAGGGCGGTTCAAGGATGAGACTTGATATTTTCCAGGTTTGATCATTCCACATGTAGGGTCTCACAGCAAGAGGGATATCCTCTCTTCCTTCTGCCCCAAGTAAACTCCATGAGAGGGGCAGGCAGTGGGCAGCCCAGCAGATCCAAAGGGATGATACAAGGACCAGGGCTATGGTCAAGTCCACTCAGAACATTTCTGTCATCTCAGGTCCCTGGTGCAACCAGGATGTCAGGAAAGCAGCTTGCATCTCAAGAGGTTCTCCAGGAGAAAAAGTCACCACACAGAATATACACTGAATTGCTACAGAGGTAGATACATAGGTAGAAATATTATTTATTAAAGTTGGTTTTGACCAAATCACACCTGGAAGATGAGTAGCATATGTATTGTCTCATTCCCTATGCTGAGGCATCTATTTCTCTTTAAAATAACATGTGTTTTAGAAATTATTCCATTTTTCCTTGAGTTCATCCACATCAGTTGGTCCAAAGTGCAAAAAGGTCAGATGAGAGCTTGTATATGATTACTGCTGATTGCTATTGCTGACAGAAGAGAGGACTTCTTGATTTATTATCACAAATTTCTAAATAGTATTTGATATCCACCTTCAAAAGTGCTAATCTAAATGGATGACAGCTGTCATAATGTAAAGAGAAATATTCATTTGATTGAGTGAAGAATTCTTTATTTGTAACCCAGATGGTAAAGAGAGAAAGATGACGGGAAAGAGTATTTTTCTATTTACTCAAGGAAGGCCAAGTAAAGAAGTGTCTTTAATTTTAATTTTTTTTTTCTTTCTTAATCCCTTTCTTATGCATTACCCATCTCAGAAATTTTCTCACACCATTCTCATTCTGTATTAGTCTACAAATATGGCTTTGTCCTCAAGTATAAAGCATCCTTCATCTGAGTTTCTTATTTCAGCTGAGCTCTGTAACAATGTGCTCCCCTTTCAGCCCTGTAAGATTTCCCATTGTGGGAGGCCTTAATAGTATGGAACTGTTTGTTTCTGGCTCTGTCTATTGCCAGATGAAATTAATGACAACAGCTTTTCAAGTCTTTAAAGTGCTGTCTGGTACACACACAAGTATGTGGTGAAATGGGAAAAGAATGTGAGAGAGTATATTCTTTTTCACAATGTTTTTTTTAGCCCATCTGAGAAATCTCTGTTCTTACTTGATTTCTTAAAGTTCTGAGGACTTGAGACATGCAGGTATTTCACTGACTCTTTAATTCACAGTAGTTTCTGAGCTTTTTTTTTTTAAATTTGAAAACGCAGAAATCTAACACTTTCCTTTTCTCTTATCTAACAATTTTCAGTGTGGAAGCTGAGCAGTATGAGGCATCCTGTGCTCGATGTTTCCCAGAGAGTTATTGCAAGTCCTGCCTCTGATCCGTCTCTCACTTGCTCAATCTTGAGAATTCTCCTTAATTTCTCATGGCCAAAATGAACAGCTGTCAGCTGTCAGCAGGGCCTCATCCAGTGTCTTCCCCTTGAAGCCATTCAATCCAATAATCCACAAACAGATGAGCTGTAGGACCTTTATAGAGCACAAGTGCCAGTCCTTGACGTTTTTTCAAAATCATATTGTTTCTGCCATGACTACAAAGTCCTGTTGCTTAATTATTTTTACATCCAGAGACAAGAAGTTCAACCCATACAATTTTCAAGCTTTGAAATTTCCTGGGTTTTAAAGTTTTACGTATTATACCTCTCTATATAAGAGAAAATATCGTTTTATTGAGCACGATCTTGATAAATAAGTCTAAGGACACCGTATTTGGTCATAAATCCATCTGTTCCTGCTGCCTTATTTACATTCAGACTTTCCATGATAGTGCTCACTTACTCCTTTGAAGTGTGTTATCCAAGAATTCTCAGTGTATACATATATATATATGCATATGCATATGCATATGCATATGCATACGAATATGTATATGTATATGTTTTTTTTTTTTTTTTCATGGCTCTGTGGGAAAGAAGCCACTAAAGGAGTTTAAAAGTTGTTGGCTTTTGGAGAGTTGAGCAATAAATAAAACCTTTTGGTCTCAAATCACCCAACATCTCTTCTCAGCATGTTACCATATGTCCTTTGCTGTCTCTTTTGAAGAAACTGCCATATTATCTGCTTTTTCAAAAGCCTGCCCACCATGTTTCCCTTACATAATGCTTTGGTTTATGCATTTTTGGGTTGGTTCTGTTTAACAGACTTGCAGGAAATCCAGTTCTCCAATACCTGTGAATTTATGCATATTTTAACAAAACCTTTGAGTAACTTTCTGTTTATCTCAGACTGAAAGGGATTCACCAGACCTTTTCTCCACTGATTCTTGATTTTTTAACATGGAAAGCTTTACCAGCACCTCCGCCATTTATCCTCACCTTTCAAGCAACCTGCAGAGGTTTCTTATCCCAGTGATTTTACTGGGGTTTTTTTAGATAACTCTGATAGGAGACACACCAGTGCCTGAATTTGGATCATGTGGTTGACAACAGTAGAGCATCCCCCAAGTTAAGACCTTACCACCTCTTGAACATTACCACCATCTAACAAGGTGATTAGCTTTAAATTACCTATTGATCTGCAAATACTGATCACTTTACCAAGGGCTGGATTCATGAACTGACTACAATTTTCTCTTCTGTCCTAAATTCTATTAAAAATTCTTTTAAAAAAAGGGAAGTGATATGAAAGAAGCTTGTTCCTGTATGGAACAGTATGGAGTATGTTAACTCTTTCAAGTCACCATTTCAGAAGTCTTTGATCAGAATATATCTGCCATCTTCAAACACCAAGCTTTTAGGATGAAAAGGAGGTATTTGACTAATAAAACTGCCACCCCTTCTCCTGGTGGCCTGACAAGCAGTATGGTGTATATTCTCAAATTGCAGCTCAAGAAGTTTTCATTGTTTGTCTGCAAAGGACCTTCTTGTAATTGCAAGTTGCATTATTAATTTTTAAAATTTTTTAAATTGCTTGTGAAACTTGTTGACCTAAGCTGGTCAATCATTTAACAGTTAAAAACATTATTTGAACTGGTCCTTCTGTTCTGTTGACTTTCCAGCTGTTGTATTTTCAACAGTAAAACTTACAAGATTTTATTCTAGTCCTTTTAGCTGATACTTTCATAAACAGTTCAGTGCTGCCTGTTGCAATAGCCAGTGTCCCCTTTTATTAATAGAGGAGATGACAAAATTTCAGATAACTTTTCAGGCTTCATGATACCCTCACTTTACTTTCTTGCTATGTGCTTTATACTATACCACTACCCTGACATTCATTAACTTTAGCTATTCTGAATTTCTCCTGTCTTAAATAGCTTATTGCTAGCCTTCTGGGTCTGCAAGGACTGCTGTGTCCTCTGCCCTTTGGAGCACAAATGCAACTTCAAGTGACCAGAAATTACTCGTTAACAGAAGGTACTGATCACTAAAGTGGGAGGCATTTGCATCAGAGAGACGCTGGCAGAGCAGGGAAGGGAGGACATAATTATTTTAAAAACTCTGCTGGCATGTCCAGGGGGGTTAATTACTATCATCCCTGAGAGCCTACACAAAAAGCAGCTGTTTGCCTGCCAATCTGTGCAAGTCACTCAAATCAAAAGAAGGTAAGGTTTAAAACACTGCCTGGACCCGAGTGGCAATGTTCAAGATGGTTCTGTTCAAGACGGTGTTGTGCATGTTGTGTGCCCACTGCCAAGACAATGGTGTCCACCAGGAGTTTTATTTCTTACATATGGAGGGGGCCTCACCATCCAGGGTAACTTGGCAGCACAGAAGTCTTTGGGTGTCACCAAAGCTTTTGCTCTCTTTGAAAGTCAAGGCAAGGAAGGCACCCTGCCTCGCTGGAGAGATTTCTGCTGCCCAGACGGGGGAAGTGCTGCTTGTTATTAAGTCTCTTGAAACTGGGAGCAGTTGTGAAAGCATGTTTGAAAGCAGGATATGCTCTACAATGATATCCAGGGCTCATAAGAGATTTTAAAGGGCTTTAAAGAGGAAATCAGACCTGATCAAGAGAGCTTGAAGACGGTAATTTAACAGGGGAACTCTGTATAGTCTGAGGGTGTTGCTTTCCTGTGTATTGATTTTTCTGTGATTCTGAACTGAAAAAATGCATTAGGATATTAAAACCAGAACTTCTGGAGTAAGTTTGGTTGAAATCATGAAGTGGGAGAATGTGGCAAATTTGCCCCCACAAAGCCCAGTATAAGCTTTTCCTTAAACAGTCACATCAAAGCCATAAACATTGCAAGATGTAAAGCATGACAAATGTGCAAACAGAAATACCTCTCCCTGTTCTTTTCTTTCGAGCCTACAGAGGAGTGTATAGGGTAGGCTAGAACAGTTAATAATCCAGGATGCAAGAGGAAATAGCAAAGAAACCTAATTCAGAACCTAATGCAAACATTAGATTACTCTCACAGGCTTTGCTGTGAATTTACTGTTACATCCTGTTCGAGAGCTGTTTAGTGTGGAAGTGGGTGCAGATGGTACTCCTGATAATACCTCTCCTGTCAACAGAGATCCTCTGGATTCCTGCCACTGGCAGGGAAAGTGAAGGGAATTATGGAATTTGGCATTATGGAATTTGGCCCATCTGCACTGGAGAAAAAGGAAGTTGCTTTACTTACCTTTTTTTTTTTTCCCAGCTTTACTTCTGATTCAAATCACTTCTGCTTTTGAAGCTCAGAGGAGCTGAGTAGGGCAACTAACTGATCCCTCCTGCATCCTCTCTGTAGTGAAGCTTAGTGAGTGCTTTTGGCTTTCTAGCTTTGATAACATCTTTTCCCAATAGTGACTTATTTTTATAAATACAAATATAAGTATCTGTACTTTAACACTGCAGATCACCTTTTCCACTAGCAGTAGGGATATGCTGTAAACCACAAGGAACATAGACTGAATATCCTTCTGATAGGTCCTAGTGCCTTTGTAGGATTTTCTTCATGTCACACTGATTAGCTATAGTGTTTTACTGTTTTCTACCAATGAATAACATTAGCAGCTTGTATTTTGTTTTACAGTGTAAAGTGGTATTCACTGTTTTTATATTTGCTATCATATGATAGGGAAAAGATACATATGAGCGTCTATTTATTTATTTAAATATTAAGAGAGTCACACAGAAAAGGGGCTGTGAAACCCCCTTGAAGTCATCATCAGCATCATCATTATCAAAGACAAAGCTTTTTCCTTTTCAATGCTTTAATACAAGAGCCTCAAGTTCAATCAACACAAGGACTAAAAGAGTTACTTCTTAGTGAGATCACCTGAGATGCCTGTAGATTTATGTATGCTGGTGTGGGATAAGGAATAGTCTTTGGCCTACAACATTTTTGCTTACTTTGATGAAAATCGATGGAGACCTGCTAACTTTATAATTGTGATAAGGAACAGCAGTTTATACATATGGAGTTTAAGGACCAAAGAGACTCTTAGATTGCCTCATTACCTTTCCATCTACCTGAGATTGCAGCATCTTATTCAGTCAACTTATTATTTGACTAAAGAAAATCTTCTAGAAAAGCACATAGGCTTCCTATGAAAGATTCAGAAGCAGAATTCAGCACCACCTGCAGCAGGAGATACCCCGCTGCTAGGAACATGTGTCTTCTTTCCCTCAGAAAGGAGCTTCAGCTTCCTGTATTGGTTCTTGTCAAGCCTTCCTCCAGGAAATTAAAGAATTGTCTTATATTTCATGTTTCATACTGTAAGCATATTCCTGCGTTGTAATAAACGCACCCAATCTTCCTTTGGTATATGAAGCAGGCACAGCTCCTGGTATCTTCCTCTGAAACACTTTTTTTTTCAAAATCAGAAGTAATTTTGCTGTTTCTTTTCTCTATCCCATTGAACTTTTAAACATCCTTTAGAAAATACATGCACAGGACTGTATACACTAGTCCAGTAGTAGTACCTCTTCTTTAAAAGCTTTGAAAACCTAACCTAGATTTAAATGACCTCAAGTCCCACTCAATACTCCCCAGTTTAAACACAGTTGTTTTTTTCCAGAGCTGGAAGTCCACATGGTGTTCTTGTCACTGTGACACCTTATCCCTTTTCAGGCACACCACTGTTCAAAACACAAGCCTCAGTTTGTTGGTTTGGCTCCCAGTCTTTGTTCCTAAATAGACAACTTTGCATTTGCCTGCTTTAGCATGCCCTGTTTAACAAGATTTATGTTCCATTGAAATATACGGTATGGCTTTATTTATATCTTTATTCTTTGGCTTTTTAATGAATGGGATCCCTTCCCGACTTCTGCGTTTTTCTTGCCCAGAAGAAATATCAAGACTTGTCAGCAAAGCTCCTCTGTTCATCCCATTCACTTAACACTGACACTGTTCTAGTCTTTCAGTATTCCCCTGCATTTCCAGCAAACATTCAAGACCATCACAGCAGGTCAGAGATCTCTTCAGCCAAGTCTCTCAGAATTGTTATGCACCAGTGGCCTTGGCCTGCCAAGTTGAATATGCTTACTCCTAAGGGGCTGATCTCAATTTATGTAGCTTCCTCCTCTGTTACTAATAAATATAAATGTTCTTCAGCTTTCTTACATGTTGCTGTCTTACTTCTGAGACCCAGACATGAGTAATAGTTATTTTGTATTTATATTAATGTATCTGAATGCATTGATCTTAATAATTCAGCATTCTTAGTTTTATAGGCTACAAGCAAATATTTATTGCTGTTTTCTGCTGAAGAGTGTTATGCCTGTAAATCCCTGCTACTTTTAGCACTTACTAATGTAGACTTTCTTGCTGATTTTGGTTTCTTTGGTTATTTTTGGTTATTTTATTCAGATAATTTAAAACTCTGTCAAGATTGTCCCCTTTGCCCATTGCTTCCTGCATATTTTTGTGTTCCTATGGACCCTTACTCCAAAAGTGTGTTGGGACATTGAAATGGATTGTTTCGAAGTACAAATACCCGTGGACTTTTAATCGGCTTTCAGGTCAGGCTCGAGAACACAATTTGACCCTTAAACTGTTAACCACAAAAAGTGTTAATCTTCTGTCCCCACCAAGCAAACTATTTTTATGAAAGCGATTATCTCGATGGAAGCACTCCCACCTGCTCTCAGGAAGCCTTGGTGCGTGCTAATAGTTGGCTGTAATATTAGAATTGCAGCTGCTTCGGGACGGGGAGTTCTCGGCCCTGCTGTCATTCATGCAGACACAGGGCTTTCACTATTTGCTCCTGTGACCTGGCTTGGTGGCTACCAGGCCACTGCTGTTGTATTTCAGGGTGCTGCCTCCGTCTTCAGTCTCTGGAGGAGATCCTGATGTTTGCTCAGCTCACAGAGCAAAACATCATTCCCATATGTTTGAATTCTTCCTCAGCCTGCTCTTCCCACCCACAACTGGGAATCAGGGTGCTGCTACAATTGCATACACTTAAACTTTTATGTGAGGGAATAATTTTTCTTCAGGTCAGTGTAAGAAGAAAATAACAGGGGAAAGGAAGAAATAGGGAAAACATTCACTTACAATCAAGAACTACCTGAGGGATACATGTTAATTTCTGCTCAGTTCCCCCACCCTCCCAAAAAATTGGTCATCCTAAATCATTTTTGACATACAAGGCTCTAGAGACTGAAAGATCACACCTACTCAGTGTAGAGAGAAAAGATAAATACCAACAAATGAATAGGAAACCAAAGGTGAATTTTTGGTTCTAGCAATACAATACCAGGAAGACAAATTTAAGAGCAAAATGCCTGGTGCATGTAGGAGAGATCATGAGTGAAGTGAGGGTTTCCAGGTGTGTCTGCTGTAAAAAGATCAAAACATGCATAAAACACAGGATAGAATTCTGGTTCAAAATGTTGGCATGTGACTGTGTGAAATATAATATTGTATAAATAAATAGGTAGCACCATTATCTCTAATCCTAAAACAGAAATCTCCTTTTTTTCCTGCAGGCCAGTAGGTTAGAACAAGAACTGGACATTTTGCAGAGAGATATTTCCGTTCCACTCAGATTTGGTACAAAATAGCACCAACTCATCTTCATTTAACGTTTCTCTAGACTTGTCCCATGAACTCACTGCTTTGGTGAGTTCCTCCAACCCTACAATTCCTTTACTGCAGCATGGGAAGGTTCTTGGGAAGATGCAGCAGCATTTCCCTTTTTCTAGGAGAAGGCAAGAACTGGAGAAGGAGAAAATGGATGATACCAGAGCTGCTCTTGCATTCTTTGGTTTGAACAGGATATGTGGCAGGGCATATGAATACACATACATTTGCATTTGCACAGAACAGCGAAATACAGAGAAACAAGTGGATTTTCTGAGATTGTTTCCTGAAAAAGCATTAGCTAATTTACGTGAAAATCCTGGGTATCTCTTTTTTAGAAATGAAGTAAATGAAATCAGGTCAGCGTCATCTTAATTCTCAGTAGCGATTTCCTCTTAAGTACCTTTTAGCATTTTAGAAAATCTACTTGAAGTTACCAGCTTTGTTGGTTTAGTATAGTTTTCCTGAATATCTCTGTGTAGATAAAGCCTTGAAGAATTCCTGTAAAGGTAGCAATTTTAAAGCAACATGGATATTTTTTGTTTTATTAAGATTGTCTTAAAAAGTAAGATTACTTAGGGTAAATTGAAATAATTTACTCTTTACCTAGCTTGAAGAAGTCACAGTAAGGTTTAGTGCTGGCTTGCTTAAGAACATTGCTTAAATAATTATTTCTAATAGAATCTTTCTAAAGCCAGAGAAGGAGTTCTTCAAACACAGACAACACCCAGGCAAGCTTCTGGTGATAAAAGAGGGGCTAATATAAGCAAGATGGGAATCTACTCAGACTGCATGGAGCTGGAGGGAGGAGGTTAAATGAGACATTCTGCAGAATGCACTTGGCAATTAGCTGTCCTGATAAAGGAGGCATCAAAACCACTGTACAGAAGTTTCCACAATGAAAAAAAAGGTCATCGGGGAAAGAAAAATTATGTCACCATAAAAATAGTGGAAACCTGGGGGTTGGGAAGATTGAAGAACAAAACTATTTCTGCATAAGGGAAGCATCAGGAAGGCATAGTTCAGGTCACAGTGACTTTGTAGAAATGAATTACTGAGCAAACCCAAACCTGAAATGGAAACATTTTCTGTACTAACTATAGCAGTGGATTCTGATGGCTCTAAATTGGAAGTCAGTTTTAGCTAATATGTTGCTAATTTTTTCCTCATCTGTTAAAATGTTTCTCATTTTCTGGTGTGCTGAAAATATCTCTGAATAGGACCTTACAAATATATGAACTTCTACCACAAACTGTGCAGGCGGTGGTACAAAGAATGTTGGAGAAAATTGCTTTTGGCCTGTGGGACACAGAAGACAATGAGAAGTTTCTTTAAAAAAAAACCCAAACCAATCTAGTTTGCATTTTGTTGTGGAGCACACCATAGGACCTGGTTATGGGAATCATCCCACACAGAAACCCAGCCAGCATCTCATGTTAACACATTTGCATTGTGCAGCAAAAGACGAGCCCATATTTTCTGAGGCTTTGGTGGGGGACAAGAAGTGTTAAGTGAATGGACTATCACATACTGCTCTACAAGAGGAGGACAGCTTCATTCCTTCAGCTTTCCAAGACAAAGTAAAACACTGGAATCCTTTTGTCCTCTAGACGAGGCAAAAAATCAAAGGAGAGCCTGCCTACTGCGTTAGAGCAAGGGAAAACACTGTGATGCTGGAAAAAACAGGAAACTAGGAATTAGTAGCCAGACTATGCAGTGTATTGCCCACATAGATTGTCAGAACAAAACACTTTTTGCCAGTGTTCACAGAAGAGCTATAATTGGCATTTCACAGGAGCAAAATCTATCTGGAGTAACTACTGTATAGTAACTAGATGTGCAGTTAAACCCAGACTTCAGTTCCTGGTCTGAGCAGCCAGGTCAAGTAGTAGGCAGGGAAGTGGGCTGGGAGGAGTTGAGGGAAGGAAACCCTCCCAGTCCACTTTGAACTACTTTGAATCCTCTCCACACAGGCGCCACAGCCTCTTTTGTATCAAACAGCATCTGAGCAGGCCCTGTGAGCAGCAGTGTCTCTGTTTATCCTCCTTGCGACCTCCATCTGCATTTCCACAGGGCCCACACAGTTCTGGGTCATGCATATCTCCCTTTGGCTCCTTTGCACTGAGCAAGGCCAGTGATGATACTGGGTGGGGATCTTTGGCCATCAGTAATGAAACATGACGTTTACAATTCACCAAGTCCCTTTGCAATCAGATTTTTCTTTCTGAGTATCTCTCATAGCGTTGCTTCTTTTTGCTCATTTCCCACTCTGATTTGCTCTTTCTATTTGGTAACATATCTCAAGCAGTGTTTTTTCAGCCTGGCTAACAGTTGCTTTCTCTGTCTTCTGTATGTCCAAGGACTTAATCCAATACTTTGTGTCTTTTGCTGGTTTTCATCCAGGTGTTCTCCAGTGTTTTATGAAAGGTGAACTCCCCACCTTGTATGCTCTAGCCCTCATGCATAGCCCTGAAGCTTCTCTTTGGAGGTTGAAAATCTAAAAATGACGGAAAAAACTCTCTTCAAAACCAGCTTCCTCAATGAATAAATCGAGGCATATGTTTTTCAAGTCTGCCTGTGTTTTTGGAGGAAAACCTGAATTGCTCTGCATGTGTATTTGCTTTGCATGGTGTTTTATAGAATTCTCAGTGTTTGCCTTAAAAAATGCAATCTCAAATGCTGTACAGGCAGAACACTGGTTCGATATTAAATTCTAATTTATGTCTGACTGCTTTTGGATGCAGTCAGATGAACTGCATCTACAAATAATTGTATGGCCAGCAGCACACTGTGCAGTGCTCAGAATCCAGACCACAGTGTTTGCCTCTGAAATTCCCTCACTTCACTTCACTTCACAAAAAAAAAGA
>VXAX01004861.1:0-33612 GCA_013399835.1 Leptocoma aspasia | reverse complement strand
AAAAAAAAAAAAAAAAAAGACCGTAAAAGGTGAAGCTGTTTTATGAATTGAACTCCTTGCTGTAAACTACACCATGTTTCTGTCCTGTCCTGGAGTCCATAAGTGCCGCTTCTAATGACACTGCTCCAGCTGCAGGAATCTGCTCAGTGAAAGAGGAGGAGGAGAATGGCTGCTGGCCATTTTTGTTTTCTAACGTGCATGGGTTGAAGAAAGAAGAATCCCTCATGGGATTTGATTTAGATGGTTTTGGCAGCTGTAAATTACTCACAGCATGCTGCAGAGTTTGTGCTACGAGATATTTTCAGTTCCGTTGAAATCTCATGCTAAAAAAAAACCAGCCTCAAGAAACTCGAACAAAAATAAGGCAGCGGGACAGAAGATTGCTGCAGATGACTTTCAGCTGGCTCATGCCTGCCTGCTCCATAGGAGGAGTTTTAAGGAGCTGGATTCAACACTTAGGGAATCTTGAAAAAACAACCGTGAATGACACTGAAATGTTGTTTTTCACCCTTAATGGCAAAGAAAGTGCTTTTTTTAGACTTTGGATTTACATTAGGGTATACTTACTCTCTGTCTTAATGCTGCACAGGTTTTTAGAGGAATTGAGTTAGTGCTTTCTAAAACATTGTTTTCTTCTGTGGTTATGTCCTGACATTTAAGAGTGAATCTTAGTCAGAGAGCAAAATTGATACTTAAAAAATCCACCTCCACAAATAAACAAACAAATAAACAAAAACCTGTGCTAAAATTAAAAGTCTCTTGTAATCTTTGGAGCACTGTATGCAAATACCTCTATTTTATGGAGAGCTGCTTGTAGAGGGAAGTGAGATTACTTTCCATTAAGAAAGGTGTTGCTGGAATTGAAAGAATAATGTCTTTTTCAGTGGAAGGGAACTTCTTGGAAGTATTCAACTTAGGTTTCACATCCCAGGCCAGCTTGCAAGGTTAGACTTCTCCCAAAACCATTTGAGAAACAGAATGGATTTGACCTAGAGATGATTGAAGAGCGGGCAACACAAGGTGTCCTTGCTGACCCTTTAGTTTTTCAGAGCAGTTGTGCTTTGTCTGGACATCTTACACTGTGACAGGCGTGGGGGTTGTACAGTCTTCCCACACCACATGGGGCCTGCAGCAGGGCAGGGCACCTGCAGAACTGAGTTGTGGAGAGGGAATGAGAGCTGCTCACCTTTCCTTCCATCAGCTGGATCATTCCACTATCTGTTCTTACAGATGCCTGGTATCTGTGTTATTTTTCTGTTTCCTGCATCAGTGCACATAGTAGAGGGTAAAATATTTTAGTAAGTGGGACTTGGCAAGGCATTTCAGAAAATTATAGATGGACATTTTAATATCAACATTTTTGCAAATGTGAATTTTTGGAAATGTATAAACAGGACTCTAATAAAAATGAAACAGAGAATTAGACATAGTTTCAGATGTGAAACAATATTAATACCTCTTAGATACACTTCTACTTTCACAAAATAGCATTTTCTAAAGAAAAACTATTTCATCAGCAGGTTTTGACCAGCTTCATAGTTTCATTTTTCCATCATTTTCTCAGGTAGAGTAGAACAACAAAGAGTAAAAAAAATAATGCTCATATCTTGTGTTACTTAATTAGTGTTTATGAATGTCCAGGCCCCTTGCTACCCTCCTCTTCTTAGTGGGTCCTTAGCTGCAGATACAAATGCTCACACACCCACACACCCAACCCTGATGCTAAAGCCAGTCTGCTTTAGGTCTTGCTTGATGACAAGAGCTTGGTCCATGTGCTGTCACACCCACCTTCCTCTCTGTGCCCCCCCAGGCAGGCAGAGGAGCACTGCAGGAGGAACACTGCTTGGCCCCTGCAGAGCTCTTCCCCAGGCTGAGCAAAAAGACAAAGAAGAAATTGCATGTCAGGTATTCATCCCAGGGTTTCCCCTTGGGGCCAGAGCAGGGATTCCAAGGTTACTTTGGAACTGTGGGTTTTGGTGGCTGTGCAGGGCAAACAGGGTCGCTGTGGTCCTCAGGTCCATGGCTCAGCACTGTGCTGAAGCTGCATGGATATATTAAGATCATTTTAGGCATCCTGGATGTTTCAGTCACAATCTGTGTTTTACAAAGGCTCCTAAATGTTCCTTCTGCTGAGAGTCCCCATGTGGTGCAAGAAGAAGGCATTTTTGGAGGGGTCTTGGTTGCCCTGTATCATGGTAAGACACCATGATTATAAGCTTCTCCTCAAGAAACTGATGTTACAGGACCATGGGACCCAGCCAAGCCTTCTGCTGGAGGCCATTCAACCTCCTTTGATCAAGAAGTACTGGTGGATGAGGAAATGGGAAAAACAACATGGATATAAACGCAGTAAATTCTGTTGTTAATACTCATTTTGTGTAAGGCATCTGGACCTGCCCTCTCTCTACTATCAGGGGAATTTTGAAGGTTGTGCAAAATGTTTTCTCCTGTTCCTCTGCTGGATTAACAGCTGCAAAAACTGGACCAGCTCAGTAGTTTTAATCCCTGGGCTCCTGTGTGTATTTTCTGACTTCAGAGGCCTCTGTTGGTAGAGGAGAATTCATACCACAGTTTGGGGCCAAATGATATAATAGTGGTTATGGGATGTCATCTGTTGTCTTGCACATAATCTTTGCATGTTTTCCCAATCGATCCATAATTGCTTCTATCTGAGCTTCCACAGGGTGGTGTGGAAAGTCCTGACTTTGGTTGTCTGTAAGTTCATTCCAAGGTCCTGGGCAAGAGCACTCTAATTTGAGATGGAAATGTAGGAGTGTTTTCTCTGTTATATTACACTCCAGAGCTTGTTCTTCTTCATTTTGCTGTCTGAGCTATATCTGTGCAGAAAAAGAGCACAATAGAGAATAATTAAAAATCTCTAGTTGCTGGAAATGAGGGAAAATGCCGTTGAAGTAGATAATGCAACTGTTGTGATTGAGGTGAGAGCTGGCATTCATTTCTACTGAATTAAAAGCACACAGAGAAATACAGTAGTGGGTTAAGATTCAGTATTAGAGGAGTTTCATAGATTTCCTCTGTAATCCAGTTTATGTGGCTTTGTGCCCACCTGCATGTTGTTGTCTGTTTCATGCAATGTGGGCATCTCACAGAGGAATAAAAGTTATACCTGGGGAGCACCGGTGAGGTGTTCAAACTCCTTAGCATGTCAGAATAATTTCTGAATTTCAGCTTGACTTGCATTTCCCATAATCTCTTTCCTCTTTATATTTTTCTTTCAAGTTTTTATGCCTTTCTAATGTCCTTTTGATATCTTCATGTTTATTTTGCTTTATTACTTGCACTATGCTTTTTTAAAGCTGTGCTGCATATTTACTGTCTTTTTGTCTCCTAATCTTCTCTCCCACTGATTTCTTTAGCTTTTGCCTATTCTCCTTCTCCCATGCTTTCTCCCTCTTCTTACTACTGTAATCTACAGAGTTTCTACCTGTTTCCTCTGAAGACATTTGAACTCAGGATGATTTGAAGAGTTTAATGGGTGGATATGAGTCAACAGTTCTTTAGAGAAACCTACAGTCAGAGCATTAATTTTAGCAAATAAAAAGTATTGTAGCCTTCCCTGTGACTGAAGAGGTGGCTCCTGCCTGTTTGCATTAGCTACCAAGCCACATAGGAAATTCTTGAGAATGTTTTCAGTGATTTAATTTCTTGGTTACTAAGTCTGCAGGCACTAAATTATTTTGAGTATGTGTGGGCAGATTTTATTTTTGCTTTATTTTTCCACTATTCCTTTATTTCATTAAGTCTTTGGCCTACTGTTTTTGTTTTCTTTTCCTCTTCCATAAATTGTTTCGCTCCCCGTATCCTCACCACATCATCTCTTTCCATCTCTGTGTCCTTCCAGGTCCTTTTCATCTTGCTTCTTATACTCTTTTTCTCCTTGCATTCTTCTTGCTCTTATTGTCCCTAACTGATTTTATCTGCTCCATCTAAATCTGCTGAGAGCAGGGAGCACTATCCCTCTAAAGAAACAGGCTTTTATGATATTAAAAATTAAAACTTGGAGTGTTTGGCTTAGGAGGTCAGAAGATTACCTTTCCCGAGACAGTAACTGAATTGAACCCAAAATTCACCTGTGTTTCTCCTGTAATGTCCTCTGCTGGATGCCCTGACTTGGGGAGCAGAGAAAGGAAACTGCCTGAGGTGTCCTTTCTTTGCTAAGCACTCAGGTAGAGTGCAGCCTTAGAAAGCACCTGTGGCTGCCACTTGCCATTGCCTATGGCAAGGAAAAATGGAAGACTGTGAATGGATACAGGCTGGGAGAAAGGATTTGCTGACCAGCTCCTCTTGTCTGTAGTTGCCAGTCCTCAGACTCTGTCAGTGAGCCTACCTTGTGGGTGAGGGTTTTGTGTCTGAGCAGGAAGGCAGCCTGCCCAGTGGTGAATGTTAATACATTGCTGCTGCTTTGAGATAGCAACCATGAATTAATCATGGCCTCTATGAGGGAATGGCTCAGGTTTGAGCAATTGTCATAAGTGTGATTCAGCTTGGTCTTCCCCAGGATGCTTTTAGCACAGCTGAGCACAGGCTCAGGGAAATATTTCTGGCAGGAGGTTGAGGACACTGTATGTAAGTAGATCTGTGTGTCTTTGCTCTTGCACATATGTAAGCCTTATGTAAACCCCCTCAAAACAACCTCGGTCTAAAATAAGTAAGAAATTGCTTGAGCTCATTGAAGAAGCTGGAATATAATAGTTTTCTGTCCGAAATTCTGCATAAAACTGCTTTAAATTGTATGTGGAAAACAAAGCATTTATTGGGATATTGGGATCTGTACTAAAACAGTCTGTGCTACCACAGAGGTTTTTGCATTCTGATGTTTTGTACTGTCAAGGCAATCATGCTGCCTTATAAAGTTTAAAAGCTCTGCATTCTTAGACAGACTGCTGGCCTGTGTGAATGATTTGTATGAACTGTAATACACTTTTTACTCAAAAGCTGTACATTTCTGGCAGATTCTTTTGTGTGCTTTTCAAACCTTTGAAATAAAAAGCTGAGGGGTAAATAAATGGGAGGAAATCACATGCAGTAAATCACCAGGAGTGCATAGACAGTTTCAGGACTGTGAAAGAAACAAGTGTGAAATATCAATGATTCTGTAAAAGAGATGCAATAAAATCAGGAAAAACAGTGGGTCAGGTGCTAAGCAGCATGAAGGCTGCTTTGCTCTGCTCCAGCAGCTCAGTATAGTGGTTAAGCAAATATTTTATAGCTGGAAGTACACACACTCTAGTTCCTCAAGCTGGGTGCTGTGCCCCTCTCACTCTGAGGGTGAGGGAGCAGCACACAGTCCTTACACCAACAGTCAGAACTCATTTGGTGGGGCAGTGTGTGGGGTGGGACAGAAGCAGTACTCACTGCAGGTAGATTTTTGCTGTCTGAGCTCCTGCTTCGTTCCCGGCCAGCTCCCAAGCTGCTCTGCCCAGTCCTGCTCACAGCAAGAGTGATCCCAAGTTTATCCCTGCAAATGTTCACAAATGTAACTGTGGCAAGATTGTGCTAGATTCCAGAAAAAAAAAAGATTTTGCAGTGAACAACATAGAAATACTGACAAATCTTATACTTACTGGTGGTGATGAATCTTACAGCTCTATCATAAAAAAATCACAGGATTTGTTCATTTTGCATGAAATTGTTTAATCACCTTCTTGTCTATTAGCCATTAGTATTGTGTGTGACATATTTAAGAAGGGAAAAAAAAATATTGTGCAGAAGTAAGTGTGGCCAGGGAAGAGAGGAGGGAGAATATGTGACAGAAACAATTATTCAGATATCAGGGTTGGTGAATAAGAATGGGAAGAAGTGCTACAGGTGCCAGAGCTGAGATTCAGAGGCACAGGGGGGAGCAGAGACCCATTTGTAGTAAATGGAGAACCCCATGTCAGAGCAAGTGGAAACCTGGAAGAAGGCTGTGACCCTGTAGGAAGTCCTGGCAGAACCTGTGGGCCCCTGGAGAGTGGAGCCTATGCTGGAGCAGCTTTGCTGGCAGGACTTGTGAGCCTGCAGGGGAACCATGCAGGAGCAGTCTGTACCTGAAAGCCTGTGGAAAGGGACCCATGCTGCAGCAGATCGTGAAGAACTGCAGCCTGTGGGAAGGACTCATGTTGGAGAGGTTTGTGGGGAGCTGTCTTCCATGGGAGGGACCCCATGTTAGAGCAGGGAAAGGGCTTCATCCCCAAGGAGGAAGCAGAAACAACATGTGATGACCTGACCATAAGCCCCATTGCCATCTCCCTGTGCCTCTGTATAGCAGAGAACGCCTGCTCTTGCAGGAGGGGTTATGTGCAGGGAAGCAGGACAGCAGTAGTGATGCAGCAAAACCAGCTGGTTGCAGGAGGCATGCGCTGGTGCATGTACCCTGTGCTACGTGCAGGAGAGAACCGTTGTCTTTCCTGGGATGAGGGAAGCTCTTTGTCACAGCCTTCCCAGGAGGAGGGGGCTGCTGTGGCTCAGGTTTCAATACGGGGGACAGCACGTGCCGTGGAGGGGGGCACACTCTGCCACCTGTCCCTCCAGAGAGGGCTGCATGGCCTCTTGCTGTGTGAAACACAAGGGACCCGAGAAGAGCAAGCTCTGGGGGTGTGAGGCTGGGGGAGTGTGGTGAAGGCAGTGGGATACTTAGGTTATCCCAGCAGTATCCGGCACAGGACACTTGCCCTGTGCTCTGAGGGCTTCTCTGCACAAGAAGTTCTTACTGAATGTTTTTTTGATTGATAATCGGTGTAAGGAATTCTTTATTCAAGAAAAAACCACTAAGTTGTGGTTGCTGAGTAACCCTATAAGCTGACATGGAGATGCCTTCCTGGATTTAGAAACACCACAGTTATTACACAAAGCATGTCCCATGGACGTGACCTTCTCAGTTCCTCCCACTCAGTAAACAGAGGAATTGGTTATTCTCTAGCTGTATCTTCTTTTCAAGAAAGGCACACTTTTTAGAGTAAAATTCACAAGTTAGCTGTTTTTCTGTGAAATATTAAATATAATGAGCTTGTGAGGGTCTTGCCCTGGTTGCAGAGGAAGATACAGAGAGGCAGGGGATGTAATAGATGCAATGTTAGATTTGCTTTGCTGCCTTCTGGGAAAAATCCATTGCTTCTATTTTCAAGTGAGGCCAACAAATTTCAATAGTTTACCTTTCTGTAAATATCCTAACTTGTTTTAGCAGCAGAAAGGTAACTGTGGCTGCAAAACTGGCATTTTGCAAAGACATCTTGAAATTCAGCCACGGAAACAGCCATTTAATTTCAGCCAGCCACTTCTATTTTCTTTTACTTTATTTGGTTTTCTTTTTTTTTTTTTTTTAATCTCTATTCCTCAGTGGAACTTGCCTGCAACTGCTCTGTGCAAATGTGTGAAAGCATTTTAGTACTAGTTTCTTTACCCCTAAAAGCCATAAAATTTATGTGAAAACCAGACTCTCAGGAGTCAAAACCAGAATGCCAGTCAGGATTCTGGGTGCTTTATGCAACAAAGAGTGTTCTGTTGAAGCAACCCCACATTTCCCTATTGTGTTAATGTTTTCCTCCATCATGAGATGGATGTGGGCAAGAAAGCTGCTGAGATGGGTTAAGAGGTCCCTCCCTAGCTGATGCACACAGAAGGAAATGAGGTGATCTGCTCAAGCAGATCAGACCTGCAGCCAGCAGTACAAGCCCAGACTGATGTGAGCTGTGGAAAGAGAGGGAAAGAATGGTGTGGCATCGAGGACATCAGCCTGGCTCACTGGCGTTCCTTCTGCTGGGCTGTTTTCTGAGAAGGTGGAATGCCTCCTGGATTGTCCTCTCTTTACAGCATTTGGTGCCAAGAAGCCAATTCCACCCAATAAACTCTCCTAATCCCCAGCCTCTTCCTTCTCCTTTCTTACCCTGTACATTTGTTGTACTTCTGTTTTAGCCTTGTCCTTTCCCTCCCTCTCCCTCTCTGCCTTCCATGGCCCATCTCACTGAAGAGCAGCCCAGCTGCACCTCAGACCCTGCTGGGCTCCAGGCTGGAAGGGGTGGGTCAGAGTTTCACTTTGAAGCATCTCCGTGGGGCTTCCAAACTGTACTGGAAGAGGAAATTGCTGCCTCCTCCTGTAGCCACATGGTCAAACCCAGCAGCATCAGAGACAGGCCCAAGCTGCTTTTCACATCAAATTTTACCACACAAGAAGAAGGTGACAGAAGTATGATTGAAGAGAAGGTGGAGAGAGGGTGAGGAAAGTATGTTCTTCTGAGACTATCTTTTTCTCTTCTTTTTCCCCATGAGAACTGGTGGATCCCTTACTAGTTCATTGCTTCTCTCCAACCACTTCATGCTGTAGTATGGGAAGGGCTGAAAGGAAGTTTTGAGCCACAGATGGCAGCATTTCAACAATAAGGAGGGCATGGGAGGATGCACAAGAGCACAAGAGATAATAAATTAAGTGATGAAATAATATGTTTAGAAACCCAATAATGAATGTGCCGTCTGGCTGCTTGTGCAATTATGCCCCACTCCCAATGAAACCCCAATGACAAATTAAACTCTGCTTTTCCTCTGCATTCTTCTTGAACTGTAAGATAAATCTGCAGCAGCATCTGAGAAGGATGTGGAGAGTCATCTGTATGTCAGAAAATCACACACTCTTTCATTAAGACCTTTGGTGGGGAATATGCTAAATGGTAACAAGTACTGGTAGGACTGACAGACACTGAATTCTTGTGTTGGTGTCCATGGGGGTCTTGCAATCTCTGGGTTTTAGTTTGAGAGATTTTGACTTTCCATTCTGTGCATTTTCCACAGTAGCACCCCTTCAGTTTTCTCTGTGCCACAGTTGTTTGTGATGGAAATCCCTAGGTGAGAGAGGAGTGTCTCAGTGTGCAAGCTCTAAAGCTGGATGGCAGAGTGAGGTTGAACAGGGCTTTTTGGGAGGCATCTGGAGACTGCAAATTCAATGTGCTACCTGTATATCTGTTGATGTTATTTTAAACTCTTATCATGAAGGTTAACTAGAAGTTAATGGTGATGTAAATTCTCATTTTCTACTTCAAAAATATATGGAATATTTGCATTTTTAGTTTTAGTGGAGATTGAAAATTTTGAGAATTTTGTAGATTTCCTTTCCACATGAAAATGTTCATCCTTGTTTTCTAAGTGAAGTAATTAATTAGAATCCTTCATATTTCTTCTTCTCATCTGCAGTAAAACACAGCAAGCCATTCTTTCCACTGCCAAAAGGCCAACTTTTTTAGAGAAACGATGGTTGGGAAGAACCCTCAGCAAGCTCAAAATATGCATATAATTTTCCAAATGTAGTACATGCATTTAAACATTTTAAAAGAATGGGTTATGAAATAATTTAGTTCTGCATGGTTGAAAATGTGTGGGTATTCATACACAGAAAATTACTAGCCCTGTTTTTGACATCCCTAAAGGGTGCTATCTGAGGTCACAGAAACCAACTGCTTTCTGAGGACACCACTGATGCTTTGACATCACTGGTGGGGGAATCAGGCAAACCTGAGACCTTTGTGACTTCAGTGCTTCCAGGCCATGCACTTCCCAGAGGACATCACAGTGGGGCATCCTATTGCTTCTAGTGTGCTGAACTGAGAGTCAGACAGGCATGAGTATTCTGAATTAAAGTATTTTTCATAAAATACAAAACTATCAGAAGGTTTTGCCAACATTCTCCTTGACTATATCTTTTATATTAGATGTGGATGAGAGAAACAAAGGCAAACAGATTGGAAATTTCCAACATTTAGAAATGCTGAATTATGCAATCATCAGTTTTAGTCTTAGCAGCAGGATGTTTTTAATTTAGTAGCTATCTGGAGATGATTCCCCATTTCCTTTTATCAGTTTTATTCTGGCACAGTTTCTAACCAGAAAGTGGAAAAGCAAGCCTCACTGTAGGTAAGGCATGTAGGCACATGTAGAGGTATGACTAAGAAATAGAAAGGTGTATATATAAAGTTATTGTGTGCAACTCCTGTGAAGTGTTTATGTCAGAGCCATTCGTGCCCCGTTTTCAGAAGGACTAAATAAATGCTTTTAGAGCAAGTGCAAGTGATTGGTTGTTTTTCCCTGTGTGTGCCTGTAAATGCCACATTAAAAGCCCATACTTCTTTCAGTGAAGTGAAAAAGCTATGCACCTCTTTAGTTGTACAGATGAAGTGTTTGTGAGTTCTGTAAAGATGAATGAAGTCCACGGGGTTTTTACAGTGAGCTTGTGATCACCAGATGTTGGAGTATGTGTGTGAGTGCATGCTGGTGCATCTGTTGTTTGGATAATAGGATATATGCACGTGGGACAAGTGTGCAGTGTAGGTGTTGTGACACTTGGGACCACGGCTTCAGCAGGCATAAATCAGGGTGGCTCAGGGGAAGGAACAAAGTCCAGCAGCGAGCGCTTCCTGGAATCAGCGTGTGTGATGGCATGTAGGGACTTGGACATGTGGGAATGTGGCTGGCAGAGTGTGTCAGGATGTGACTTGGGGAGCTTCAGCTGAAGACAGTTGCTAAAAGAAAAGAGAAAAAGCCAAGCCACAAATGCACATCTAAGGAGCATGAATGTTAAGGGAAAAGGAGAGAATGCGCTCACTGAGGCTGGTCCCTCAGGCTAAGTCACCAGTTCTGTGCTGCTTTTCCTCTGTGGAAGTACATTGGAGCTGTGGGATTTTAGAAATATTCTGAGGGGAAATTCAATTTATGCCTTGGCATGTGTATGTGATATTTCAGATTTCAAATTAAATTGTGTTTATATGACACAGTTGCTTTTCATAGCACAGGCTTGATTGAAGTTCCTAACACATCTTTTCCAGGTCCATGCACTACACTGTTGTAATACAGCCCTGTAACCTATTCAGTCGCTCATGGTTCTGTTCCCCATGAACTCATACCAACTCTATCCCCCATCTTGTTACTTTTAAAAATAATTTGTTTTGTTTCTAGCTTGGTCTTGAAACGCTAGAAGCTAATAAAACCAGAACTGTGCTCAGGTTCTTCTGGAGAATCTTTTCTCTCAATCCTACCTGCATGGCTACATTGTCAGAAAATTGGCTGATTTGGATGCAAGTCAGTTGTTTGTGAAGGAAATAAAAGGAAGAATATGTTTATCATTTGTGAAAATTCCCCAGAATCATTGCTTAGGAAAACATCTTGTCACTCTGCAGAGGTGATAAAAACAGCAAACAGAACATTAGATTGCAAGAAACTTCCCAATGGAAAGTACCATTGAAAATACTGTAATTCCTGCTGTGTGAGCCACTAGGAGATCACTGATTTAAACCCCAAATACATTTTTAGGAACTCAATCCGATACACATATTTATGTGTCTTTGTGTGTGTGTGTGCACCCGTGTATGCAATAAAAATAGGACAGATTGAGCAAGCGAGCAATTGGAGTGTTCAGAGTCAAGGAGAAGCTTTGTTATGAATGAAATCTGAAAGGATTTGGATTACAGTCAAGAAGTTTAGATAGAGGGCAATCTAAATTGTACAAGGGCAGATATTCTTCCAAAGTCTGGCTCAGAAAGGGATGTGGGAGGTCTGAAAGACAGCTTGGCTAATGTAGCATGTAGAAGAAAAAAAATGCACTTTAATGATTTGTTGAACTATTACAAACCCAAACAACAGTTCAACATGACTAGCCTGATAATTACTGTTTTCCCAAAAGAAAATTGTAGATTGTGAATGAAACGAACAACTCAAACTTGAAACTTCAGCCTAATGGACATGCATTTTTCTTGTGAAACCATTCCCATGAAAATTTCCTAATGACTTCCTTTTGAAACAGTCGCATTTAGAAAGGAAATACATAGAGTGGCATATATCTTGTTACAACACTGCAGAAAATGGACAGTCATACTATAAAGGCAAATAAAAAGTACTCTTTCTCCTCTTGTGTGCACAGTTACATGGTGGGACTCACTGCTGCGTGGCAGCAGTGCCAAGAGTTCAAAAGGACTAATGGAAATATAGGACCTTTCTTGTTATTAAGATACCATCTGGCTCCCTGATACTACTGTCATGATAACCACCATGGTATAGGGAAACATATATAATGTCTCTTTCCCCATGGTTTGTAGGCCACCAGATATCATCTTGCAAACATTTAAAATGTTAAGCTTCTTCTGTTTGAGCTGTGTTTATGCCTACAAAATACGTTAATATTTTCTGGACTTCACAGTCATTTTAAATTTCCCAGCAATTTCACATTGGTCTCAGGGAGAATGGATACCTCTGGAGCCTTAATCTTGTGTCAGGTTTTCCTTTTTTTTTTTATGAAGGATTTTTCTTTTCCTGTCTGGCAGAGAGTAGTCCAAGCCACAGAATCCAGAAACAGACTGTCCCTGAGTTGGTGCCCCTTTCCACCAGGGAAGGGCCTGCCACAGAGCTGGGATCTAGTTTCAAGCTTCTGCACAATTTGTGGTTATTTAGAGCCAACATTTTGGTTTGAGTTGGTCTCTAAATATTTGTTGTATGGTTTTATTTATAAGAATAATGACTCTGTGTTTACAGTCTACAGCATATAATGTATCTAATGCCTGGTCTCTTATTTTTTTTAGCTTGCTCTAACTTTCAAGTGCATTTCCACTCTTTAATTTTACACAAACTCTTGGATATTGGCCAGACAAATTTTTTGTAGTCTGTACAGTTCAGAGTCTTGGCCAGATTAAAGTTGTCATCAATTTCACTTCCCTCTTCTTTTAATAACATCCCACTTTTCTCCCTTGTACGTCTTATGTTTTTAAAGGTTGCCATTCCCTGCATTCTTCTGTATTTTCTTCAATGTTATACTCTTTTATTTTTTCTTCTGATTTAACTGAATCTTACTTTTCTGCATGCTCCTTTTTAAGCCCTGTATTATTTTAAATATGGTCTTTATAAATATTCACTACTCAGCAGTCTTTTTGTCGGCTGTACTGGTGATTCCTTGTCCTAAGCCGAATCTGAATGACAGCTGCAGAGAGTCTCCTCAGGGAATTTCAGGAATCTCTTGGTTTCTTCTATACTGAAATGTCAAATTGCATTTTCCTCAAAGCTAGTCTGACATACTGAAGGCCCAAGCTATTCTTGCTTTCCAGAAGACAATAATACAACATCAAACCCTGAGTCCAACTTTTACTACTTCAGAGGATTTTGTTCTCCTGAAATACGATTGCCAGAAGCCTCTGCAGGGAAAAATGATGCTTATATAATTATTTTAAACAAACAAAATACCACCATCCATGGATGGGAGAGTTTATAGAACAGGTTTCTGGCTGACATCTATTTTATGAGATATTTTTAGTTGTGATAGTCTAAAGCATGGGTTGATGAATTGTAGGCAGTTTTACTCAAAGAATATGATGGGATTTGGTATGAAGTCTACAAAGAGAGCCTATACTGTGATACTACTCAGAACAATCTTGGTCACTTAGCTTATGCTTCTGTAATGAGAATTTGTACTTGCCAAGGATGAGTTCAGAGCCCAGCAGTCAGCATCTCCATCTTCAGCTGATGCAGTTCAAAGCTGGAGCTGGTGTCTTGGATGTCTGGTCCTAAACTGAATGTTGGCATAGCATATAAGTTTTCTTTTTCTCAGCATTCTTTGAAAAATTACGATAGATTGTGAGATAAAAACCCACTTTAAAGTTTAACTGTGGCTGATATTCTTTCTTCTGGCTGGAGCAAAAGTTAACTTTTAAGGGCAAACCCCCAGGGCTGAGTATACTAGTAAACTCCAGCTGCTTTGTACTTCTTTGCCAATACTGAGAAGTCATAAACCCAATTTAACTTTCTGGTTAAACCAGGTTTACAGCTGTTTTGCATTGCTGGAGTGGAGCAGAGCAGCTGGAGCATACCCCTGAATCAGGGTGATTTTTTCTTTGCTGAGTCTTGCGTCTCTTTTTTCAGTCTTACATGGAATAAGACAAGGCAGAGGCAGTCAGCTCTTGGCAGTGCACAGTCAAATTGATGCAAGATTGCATTTAGAGCCAAAGCCACTGTGGGGTTTTTTTGTGTCTGTTTGTTTTCATATTCTCCTACTAGCCGTGTTTGCCATGGGGACATAGATGTGGGATTACTGTACTGGCCTTAAACTCAGTTTTGGTAAGTGCAGCATTTTTTGAGTAGGTTTTGCATGTTTTGTTGGCTCAAGCCATCTTACAAAAACACCTTATAGCACTATATATCAGGAGGATGAAAAATATTTTGAGGTTAAACTGGCAGAGGAATTCTTCACTTCAGAATCAACTTGTCTCTATTGGTACCACTTGTGACGGTATCAGATCATTCCATTTGTCCATGCCACATTTCTCCATCTCTACAACATCTTCCAGTTTTGTCTTTTTGAGTCTTGCTGATATGAATGCCATTTTGTCCTGCCCTGGTTTAATGGTCTTAGGCTAGAAATTAATTACTTGGATGTTTCTTTTGGCTGCCTGAGATTGCAATGCAGCATGAGTATAGATGGAGCTCCTAGTTTGGACAGGTTTGTACTGTCTCCAGATCAGTAAATCCTGATGTTGGTTGCAACTTGCAGTCATGAATGGAGTAATAATAAGTATTACTGAGGGACACACCAGATTAACTTTAAAAGGTACCTTTGAGCAAAAAATCATTCTATGACTCTATTATCAGTAATAAACAGGTTATAAATTGTAGCTGTATATAGTCAATAATTGGCTAATGCCAGAAGACGGGATGATTAATGTAGTAGGGCCTGTGGGTGAATGGAAAAGTTCAGGGGGATAAGATAATCTATAAGAACACCTGCAGAACTATCTTTGTGTTATTTGTTGTGTGCAGTATGTCCATATGGTTACAATCACCAAGTGTTTAGAGACCTTTGCCTACAGCAAGAGCAATTGCCGGATCAGCTGTGCAAAATACACCGTGCTAATTTCAACGGCTCTGTTGAACTCCAGGCTGCTTCACCTCTGCTGCTCCTGCTGCCTTTGCCACAGCCAGACCTCTTGTGTGTTTTTGATGTTACTGAGCTATTTGGTTTAGCTTCTCCCCAAGTATTTGTTATCAGGGGAAACAGTTGTGTACCTGAAGTAGTCGCACCAGCAGCCGCCACTCCGCAGCCAGATAAGTTTCCACTCTTACAAACTGTTTGGACTTAGTGAGTTTCTGTTCTTTCACTTTTATGGGGTTGTGACATTTTGTTTCGAAATTCCAGTAATGTCACACTGCTTTATGCATGGTTCTTAGGCTGCTGATCTTGTGGAGTGGCAGTAGCCAGTTTGAAAATCATAAATCTAAAAAGAACCATGAGATCTGTCTGCAACCAGCAGCAAAAGCAAGGTGTCCACTCTGCTAATTTCAGCTGAGTTCATAGGAAAAAAAATAAAACAACAACAACAAAAAAGTTCCCCAAATTTTCTTTGTCCATACATGTCCCAGATTTTGTACCTTCTTTGTAGTCTGCAGGTCTTAATGGCCAGGAAATCAACTGCAGGGGAGAGGGAAAGACCACCTGTTGCACTAAATATTCACAAATCCTGCAAACAAAAATAAACAGTAAAAGACCAAACCCTTAACAGCTTGTAACAGCTGCCACATTCCACTCAAGAGAAATCTTTATGTTAATGGAATCTGACAGGATCTACATTAGATATCAACACATACGGGGGAAAAAAAGCCTAAGGAAAAAAAAAGTCATGAAAGGAAGAGAATAAATCTGTTGGGCTCCTCTGAGTAGGTGATGTTTTATGTATGTAAGTCTTTTGTCATTGTTCCCCCTCCTGTAGTTTACATTTCTGATAGTTTGAAGTAAAACATTTGTTGAGTGCATGAGCTGCATGATGTGGCCAAGAACTAAACTGAGCTTTATTTCTTTTATTGGTTAAGTAAGGGGAGAAGTATCCCTGCTGTGCTCCAGCTGCAGCAAAAAATTCTGCTGAAGATCCATCTATGAAGATGCGTAGAAAATACTCTTTTAATAGCTCACATACCAGTTTTGTCTTGTACCAAACTGATGAAACCCCAGGAAATTTACATGCGAAATAGTAGCCAGTTGAGTCGTAGAAAGAAGTCAGGCAGTAGCACCTTGCTGATTTGTGCTCTGATCCCAGGACACTGGTCCTGGAAACTGCTTGGGGTTATTGTCTATCATCTTGGGGTACTCAGTGCAGATGCTGACCTCAGAGTCACCAGGCTTGTCAGAATGGTGTTTTCCTTCCTCTCTGCCAACAAGAAGTCTGGGGATTTGTGGATCAGAAAAACTGTAAGTTGAGGATTTTCAGGATACAGAGAGAGTAGAAATGCAAAAGGGATTAAGAAAGAAAAAAAAATCTGAACTACTTTAATTTTCTTCTATAATCTCAGAAATAGCCTGGAAGCTTGGAAAGTGACCTCTGGTCTGGTTAGACTCAAAGATTGCTAAAAGTGCTGGGAAATTTCCTGTCCTCCAATTCTGTTAAACTGCAGTAAGCAGCTGGATGCATGGTCAGTGTGGTAGGAAGGGATGGTTGGAAGCCATCCAACGGGGCAGTAGAAAAGGGAACTGTCTTTTTGCACAGTGACAGTGAAAGAGAGTTATGCTTCAGGCCTTAGAGAGTTTTTTTGCACATTGAACCCAGGGGTATTTTCCATGAAATTTACAGTATTTTCCCATTAGATAGTTTCAACCTCCTTGAAGTGCAGCTCTTGCAATAGCCTGTCTGGCTTTGACGGATCAGTCCAGGTCCCATGGTCAAAAACACTCAGTCAGTCTGTTTGTTCAGCAAGTAGTCTGTAAAAAGGGATAGTGTTTTAGTATTTCCTCTGTATTATCTGTAGGGAAAAACCTATTAGTCTCGAAGAGTTAAGCATTGGCATTTCCCTGTGGTCACCATGTCTGTCTCCACAAAGACCAAAATGTTTGTGTTTTCTTCTGGCTACACATCACTCTACACATAGAACAGCAGAAATAATTGGTGGGAACACCAGAAAAAAAGAACATGAAGAATGAGCAAGAGTGGAAATGGATAGTTTTAGATGAGATTTGAGGGAATGGGGAAATGAAGGAGGCAGATTGATACTAACTGTGCAGTCAGCAGTAGCTTTGCAGATGTTCACCTCCATAGCTATGGTGCAGCAGGAAGGGCCCTGGTTCAATCAGACAGGTGAGAGGAACGACCTTCTAAAGAAAAACAGCTAAGATCAGAAAGTGCAAGTTTATGAGTTCCTGTAAAGCAATAAGGAACATTTTGACCCGAGACAGTCCCAGCTGAAAGTCCAGTGAAATACTGTAGGTTTAGAAATCTCAGTTGCATCTACTCCCACTTTTGTTAGTGGTCAGTGATGGATGAGCTGGTTGTGAAGTATTATTTCTCAAGGACTGTAAGCTAGCAAGAGAAAATAATAAAACTACTTTAATTGCTGCTTGTTTAACTTATGCCTGAAGTGACACAAATTACATATTCATCAGGGTTGAAAGAGACCTTCAAAATCATCTACAATAGTCAAACTAGCACCACCATAACCACCCCTGAACCATATCCCTAAGTGCCACATCCAGACGCAGTAGGACTGCAGCCTAACATAGTGCAAGAAAGTCAGCATTCCCGGGGCAGTATTCTGAGAAGGTCTCCTAACTCTGAAAGGAACCCATGCCATGGGGGATCTGCATTTCCCTCCGATGGGACCTTGAGTTCTGAATGTGGGCTTTTGTATAAGGCACCTCTTAAAGGAGAGACAAATACTCTTATCTTGTCACCTTGGAGTTAGAAGGAAATACAGGTAAGTTTATCTTCCTCGGAAATCCTTCTGTTTGTCCTTCAGTCATACACAATAGTAGTACCAGCCCCAGGCTGCATCTCTGGGTGCTCGCAGTTTTATATATCATGTTGGTGCTTCAGGAGCTATTGCCTGCTTTCCCTCTGCTCACAGCAGTGTAAAGTAAAAGTAATTTCTTCAAGTTTAGCAAAGTTGCATGGCACTGAAGTTGGTGTGTGAAGAAATCAAGTTCCCAGTTTGAATGGCAGAAGAATATTCAGGTCTTTTTTCTAATTCATTGTGTGCAAGTATGTGCACAGAGTGGCTTGAGCTGTGCTAGCTGCCAGCTGGCACAATTACTTACGGCACATGGAGACTGGTTCACCCTGCATCCCTCTAAAGATTGCTCACTTACAGATGTTCACACCTGTCTCTTGAGTAATTCAAAATCCTAGCACATGGAGACAACTCTAGTTAAAAGTCACAGAGTCTTATAGACGTGGCTGTTACTAGGGTTGACTTTCATATGTTGGATGCACAACCTCCCCTGAATTCCCTGGGTCTGGACTAAGTGTCTCCAACTGGATGACAATATTCGGGAGAGCTTAGATCAGGAAAGGCTGAAGAAAACACAAAACATGTCTCAGTGCCTATGAGTCTGAGCTAAGAGCACTAACACTAGTGACTCTCTATTTCCAAAATTAGAAGAAGGAGAGGTTGTTACTGTTCTGTGCACTAACTTGTGGGTAATAATAGTTCATAACTCAGTGCACAAAGTAGTATCCCTGGGGAAAAAAAGAGTTCTATTCTCCTTTGAGTGGTACCACATATTTGGGTAGATACTGGCTTATCAGTAAACTCCTTTTGCAATTTTTGATTTGTGCCAGCATGGGAAATTATATCCAAGGTTATGGCTCTCCTTTGACTTCCATAATTAATGAAAGGCCCCTCCAGAAGTCTGTAAAGTCAGTGGGATGATATCAGTATAAATCAGTGAGAGGGGGTCTGAACCTCTGATACTTATTTTTTTGCATTATGCTATTCCAGTTAATTCCCAGGGATTCCCAAAACTCCAGCCACATTCTCAGTTTGAAAGGCTATCCAGGAAATGCTGGAATGGAGACACCACCTAGCCAAGTGCCATCTGTTGGCCGTTTACCATACTGCCTCAGAGGACAGTTTCTGAGTGCCTGAACCAAGCCCAGATGACGTGGTCTGAACACACCTCTTTAGATTCAGACCTACAGTTTAGTACCTCATTTCAGAAGGAGGGCTCCACTCTTCCCTAGATCCAGTCCCTTCAGACTCCCAGTGTAGTTTATCTTTGAGTTGGACATTAGGAAGAATTTCTTCACAGAAAAGGTGATTAGACATTGGAGTGGGCTGCCCAGGGAGGTGATGACGTCACTGTCCCTGTTCAAGGAAAGGCTGGATGTGGCACTTAGTGCCATGGTCTGGTTGACATGGTGGTGTTCAGTCATAGATGGGACTTGATGATCTCAGAGGCCTTTTACAGCGTAATTTATTCTGTATTCTGTGATCTCAGAGAAGATGTAAGACTTCTGGTTAATGGTTTAGGATATGAGCAGGTATACAAACAGATCTTACTGTGATTTGTGAGGTATCTTCTCTCTTTTTGTTGAAGGACAAATTGATTAACCATTCCTAGGGAGACTTAAGCATAGTGACCCCTTCTCATGCTTACTTCTCCAACACTTTGAGGTGGAATAATTTGAGCTAGAGGAAGAAGGTAAGATTTGCTCCTGTGTCACTGGGGTAGTGAAGCAGGGAGCAAATGTCTCAGCCCCTCTGTACTCTCAGATTGATTATCTGTCCTGTGGCCACAGAACCCCAGAAGATTATCCCATATTGTCTTGAATCACCTTGTGTGTAGGATATTAGTTTTGGATGTAGTACTGGTCTCCATGTAACAATCCTCTATGCATAAGTTTGTGCTACTCCTTCAGAGGGATGGACCTATTATTGCTTCAGCCTAGCTTAGAAGTTCATGGGAGACATAAAGAACTCCCTTTTCAAAATGGATTGGGAGCAATAAGTACTGAACCTTTCCCATGTCCTGCAGAATTTCTACATTGTACTGGCAGATTGCCTAAATAACTGAAAAAGCCTACTGAAAACACCCCTCAAACAAAATGTCCACTGTCCAGTGACATCACCGAGAGCTCTCATAAAAGAGAAATGCTTGGGGCTGGAGGTTTCTCATAAATTATCAGTCAAACAGTTTATGTCCATACCAGAGCAAAATGGATTTTCCAGAAATGTTTCCATGTGGCAGGAGGTAAGGATGGTGGTTCTGCAGGTGCTATCTTCACTGCCTCCTTCTTCTTAACGATAGCCCTCTGCACTGATGTGCAGGCTGCTCCAGGAGACGCTGTCTCTCACAAACACTCTAAACCTCAGACTCAGCCTTCACAACCTCAGGGTTGTTAAAGAGTTCCTGGCATTTTCTTGGTATGGAAGGAATTTTACATGCCATGATTTAATCACATTTTTAGCACGGATTGTTACTTTTTGTCTCCTTAGGTTTCCTTTGCAGACAGAGACACCTCTTTCTTTCTTCAAGTGCAGGGAACACATGTGAATAGCTGTCTTGTTCATTCACTGGGATGCTTTTACTGGTGTGATCAATGAGGACACTCTAAAATATGTTCTTTGAAATCCACAGAGCTCTTCCTGAGCCATTTGATGGAGTGTTTCATGTAATGTTATTATTTTCCTAATCATCTATATAACACTAGTGCAAATCTATTAAAAATAAGGTTTGAAACATAAGCACATTGCTTTGCAGAATGTATTCTGAATTATTTTGATCCAATGTGGGTGTCCAGCACTGCTATTTCCAAAATTTCATCATAGCCCTCTGTATGAAAATGAGGACTGAATATATACAGCGTATCTACTAATAAATACATGAAATATCTTTGCAAAGAAATGGCCTCCTGACTCAACATGCCAACCTGGACTTTAAAACTAGTTGAGCCTCACTTTTTTGTTTGTTTGTTTATTTTTTGAGCAAACCTTCTTCTTCTCCCCCATACAGGTGGTTGTGTCGTGTGATCTTTTCTGCAATTTGCTTCAATTGTTTCCTTGGTAGCATATGTTTACTATCACCATTTTTTGTCCTTTAGTAGCCTAGAGCATTTTCCTCACCAAAAGCTTCATGGTTATCTTTCCAGGAAATATCATTGTTTAAAAAAAGTTTTATAGGAGCAAATAAAACACATTTCCAGAATAGTGCTGCCAAATAGCAAAATAAAAAAATGTTCATTGTTTTTGATGATGAAGATATTAAAGGGAATAAAAAACTGTGTTGTTTAAAAATAACCAACTCTTTAATAGTACTGCAGGAGAATATTCTATTAAATGGAATGTAGTTTTCCAGTAAGCCCATCTTATCTTAGCTTGAAACAACAGTTTGAATTATTTTTTTTTTCATTTCTGTTTTTCATCTATATTTTGTACTCCTGCCGTTGCTTGCTACTATTTATATTTTATGTTAAAGATCTTTTTTTCAGCTGTTTCTAAAATTTTACAAAAGAAGCCAGATATCATGTTGGAAACTCAAAGCCCCAAATTAAGCTATACATCACAAAACCCCATACATATATATGGCATATAAAAGGCTGATCTACTATTCTTTAGCACTTCCTGTGTTGACTTTCCTCCTCTTCCCTCCTCTTTGCCCTCACAGTAGGTAGAACTGAAGGGTCTTACCGGGCTTCTTTACTTTTCAGACTCAGAACAGAGCACTGGGTCAGACACAGAGGTGCTGGCAGAAAGGACATCCTGCTCATTTGGCTCCCATTCTGACCTTACCTCTGGTGGCTCAGGCCCTCAGCCTCCTCCACCTTCATCCATGGAAGAGATCCAGGTAGAGCTGCAGTGTGCAGACCTCTGGAAGAGATTTCATGACATTGGGACAGAGATGATCATCACGAAAGCAGGCAGGTAAGACATCTCTGGCTTTCTGTCTAGTTAAAAAAGAAATCATAACCAAACCAACCAATTTTTATTTCATTGTTTTTTAAAGAAACATTTTGTTTACATTCTTGATAATCCAAAGGGATAAATATGCATGAAAAATTAAATGGCTGTCTGAATTTCTCAGCTGTATCTCCTATTAGCTTTCTTAAGACAAGTAAAGTTGTTTCATCTGACCGTTTGAATAAGTGGCTCCAAAGGAGAACTGGCAGCTGCAGGAAACCATTGAGGATAGTTGTTCCTTTGAGCAAATAAATCAGGAAACAATCATTGTACTGTTGGCTGTACTGAATTTAGGATGAGCTATAAATTTGGGGGTGAGCCATTTGAGTTTCCTTTCAAGTTTCCATAGCACTTCATGAACTTACTGATTTAATCTCAAATACAGTGAAATTCAAACTCACCTTTGCACCAAATGAATGTCTTCCTGCAGCTCTAAATTCAGGCAGGGTTAATGACTCTCTGTATAAAAAATATGCAAGCCTAATGTTTTCCTTTGCTATTGCAGTGATACCACGACAGCTGAGGTTAGAAAGAGCCACTAATTAACCAGATATTTTAAAAAGAAAAACCTCAGCATGGCAGGTTAGCCAAGGGGAAGATCTTCACTGCTGACTACTATTTAAAAATGGCTAGGAGTCTGTTTGCCAAAACACAACCTAGAGGTAGTTGTACATTTCTAGATATCCCAAACTAGGATTTTTAGGCACTTTTGCACTGGCAGGCCGTTTCTTACCTTCACCTAATGAAGTTTTGATTCCGATTGACGCAGAGAAGGGCGTCAGCACCACGGACAGAGACCGCCAAGGCGAGCAAACACCGGCAGTGACCCAGGAGCTGTCCCGACTGTGCCGCAGAGAAGCAGCAGGGAGAATTTACCCAAGTTTTGGGGAAAACCCACGGTGCTCTATTGTTTACAGGTTGTTTCATATCTGGGCTCCCAAAATTTGCCAGAACAGCTCGACTTGTTGTTTTACATTCTTGTGAAGTGAGCGTTATTGCTCTCTAGCCCCAGAAAGTCCAGATAATTCAAGGAAAGTTACACTGGGCAAGTAACCCAGATGATCCCTGAAAAGATTATCAGAGCCAGATTAGCTCCCAGTTTTAGATTTCAGTGGCAAAGGAAGCATTTTTCATCAGTATAGAGTGGGCTGCTGGTTTTGATCTTCTGCTTCAAATGGAAGAGGCAAAATAACAGGAATGATATCACCTGGTATTGTGCAACACCTCTTCTCCGGAGATGTTAAAGCAGACACAGAGAAAATCATTATTATCCTCTTTTCATAGGTGGTGACATTGAGACCTAAACAGATGAAGTGATCTGTCCAGCATCATTAAACATGGCACAGGGAGAAACAACTTCCTTCATTCTGGATTTATTGTCCTGGTGCCTGGACCATGCTGTTTCAGAAACTTAAAATAATACATTATTACCTGTTAGATTAATTATAATGAATTCTCTGATGATACATGATGTAGATAGACCTAAAAGCAGCATAAATATATCTATGCCCACCAGTTCAAATGAAAATGGCCAGAACTAGTGGTATGAAGAGGATCTTGGCAGCTCACACATTTCTGAATAAAGCAGCTGACCTTATTGACATCTTACAAGCTCCAGGGTGAATAATTCTTTCACTTACAGAAGATCATGTATCACAATAGAGCCATAACTTCTTGTGCAAATCATATATTTGTTATAATCCCAAATAATATTCTTTCTCCTTAAAAGGAGATGCTTGTAATTACTTGAATCCTTACAGCCAACTGTCACATTACCTCCCACAGAAAATCTATGTAACTACTAAGTAGATGTGGTTTTTTCTGCTTTATGATGTTCTTCTCCAGAAGTGATGTCAACAATATTGGAGGGCTGCTGGTTTTTTCTTTTTCTGTTGACTACATTTATAGGTTAATCATTGCAAAGCATAATGAAGAGCTGGGCAGTTTCTTTAGGTAATACACCTATTTATTGAGGATGGTCCTTACAGGTGTGATAGAATTTGCAAATTAAATGGTTAAACAGTTCAATAAGTTAAACAGTTTTCTCTCAGGGAAGATGTGTCTGTGATGGCTGAGAGCTGGATCTAGCAGTCCTGTTTCTCCATATGGGATGCATGATACAAGATGCATCCCAGAGATGAGATTTTATTATTTCTGGCACAAATAGGAGAACTGGTGTTATTTCCTGAAGATTTCCTACTACTTATTCAAATTGTTATAGACACACAGAATAATTTGCATCTGCTTCCTTTCCCACAGAAGATTTTGCTCTTGTTGCATTCTCTTTTGAAACCCTGAGTCCCATAAGGTCGTCTTGTTTTGAAAGCCATTATAATTACAGACTCAGTTTCCTATAACTACAGCTGCTCCTTAATTTTCTATGACTTGTAAAGCACTGCCTGGTTCCTGCCTGTCCCCACAATGTCTCTCTGCTCTTGCTGTGTAATGCTAATTTCTAACCTACGTTTTCATTTCAAACATATTTCTGGGGCTATATCCTGGCTATGTCAGGCACACTGCATTTTTTGACTTTCAGAGTCCTACTGTCACTTACTTCTAATTTTGCTTTGTTGTTTTTCTTTTCTTGATGCTGTATTTATAGATGTCTTTTTTTTTTGTCTGTTTCCGTAAACTTACTCCAGTCCTCTTATAACTCTTCTTTTTTCCTTTCCATCAAAACACTGTTATTTAGATTTTAATCAGACGCTTATAAAAAGACACCTTTGTTCTTTGTGTAAAAGATGCAAATGGCTGCCAGCTGCAGTCATTCAAACCTGCAGTTACCTTTATCTCCTTTTTGTTTGAAAGGCAACCTTGGACTCTGTACAAAATAAAATAAGTTCATCTTAAGCCCCAGGTCATGCTGATTTAAACAACCAGTCCTAAAATAATTTTTAACTCTTTTTCTCTGCTCTCCTTTACTAACAGTGATTATACTGGCAGCATCAGTGGAGGAATTTGAAACCTTTCCCACACCCCTACAGACCCTGTCTAATGTCCCTGGTCATCTGAGCTGCAGGGGTAACTGGTTGTTAACTGACGCATAGAAGTGCTGCCCAAAGTGGGGAAAAATGTGCACTTATTCCTGGGGGAATACACTCTAGGGAATGCTTGGAGTCCTCCTCTGGAAGGGAACAGCTGCCTAGTGTTTATGGAGGTGCATTTATGAGTGCTACCATGCATACCAGCACATCCAAGAGGTATAATTCTGGGAACACACGTTCTACCTGCAACAGAGCTGGGATCTCAGCAATGGGGGGAAGGTCGTAATCTGTCACATCACAGTTATCACATCTGTGCTGCAGGATGGCTCAAACCAAAATGATGATGGCCAAGATTGGTAGTAAGATTGGAAAAAGCCATCAGTGAGTGAAACAGGTGACCTTGTCCTCTCCTGACTTCTCTGTGCCTCCTGAGAGGTTAAGTGGTACTTTGCCTGCAGTCTCTTTGCCTCCCTGAAATCGTGAGTCTGAGTTGTTTGTAGCATGTACTTGGGGCTGTTTACATTACCAGGTGTTATTTTTGCTTTCCAGTGGAAAGAAAGGTGAGTCCCAAGTTGCTTCTCAGTTAGAGAGAGAAGCAGGAATTTTGTAATCAAGCTCTGTTGATGTTGAAGGGGCCCATGGAGAGGACTTCTTAGAGCAAGGGGTGGCAGGCCACAGCTACCAAACTGATATTTAGAGTTTCTGGCCCTGTGGGCCAGATAAGCTTGCTCCAGCTTCCAGAAGAATATCCCCTTTGGGAGCAACTGAGAAAATCTGTTGGTCTCCCTCTCCTTCATGAACAATAAATCCATTTGCTACCAAGCCTTGCTTTCAGCTTTTCCTCTCAAAACACATCTCTACATCATCCATGCTGCAGAGGGAAACAGAAGGGCATTCCTCCATTTTCTTTCCTTTCCTTGCCTTGCCTTCCTTTCCTTCACTTCTTACACATTTGCTTCTCTAAAGAAATATACATTTGCGGTCAGTCTTAAATGCAAGGAAATATGAGATATGAGATAACAAGAATAACTTCAGGTTACCCTGTAAACTCACACACGCTGTAAACACTGTGCATATTTAATCTGCAGACCTAAATCAGATTATTTTGCAGAGTTTCTCAATTGGATATTTTTATGCCTGGGAAATGACTATTCTGTCTATTTCTTTTGTTACAGTAGAAGAGCACATCCATTTTAGGGTTTGCATTTAATAGATGTCACTTTTATATAAATCTACTCTTATCTAAGTTCCTAACTTAAGGGTAAGAAACTGAAGCTTTATTCTATTTGGAAAAAAATCCAGTTTGGGGACATACATATGATCCTCCTCCTATGACCAGTTTTCACAAAATAAAATTAAGCTATATTTAAAAAGAAAACCTTAAATACCACCACCAAAAGATATACTGCTAGCTGTATAACCCAAGCAATTTTTTTTGTTGGAAGTTCCCAAACATGGTTCTTAATACGAGTATACTCCTGTGCTGGCAAATACTTTTTAACTAAGTTCTAGAGATATTTATCTATGATAAGTTTTCTTCACATTTGATGTTCATAAACTTCAATCTCATTATGGAGGAAAAGAGAAATTGAGTAGACTGAGGCACATGGTTGTTGCTAAAATGCTTTATGAAAGACTTCTAAGTGGTCCTAAAGCAGTTGTAATAACTTTTTTCACATCACACCATATTTCCCCTACAAGGGTACTGTGTGTAAGTTCATAGCCTAAGTTTAGGAAGACTGTTTTTCTGCTGAGTGGTAAAGCTAACATATAAATAACTCGATCATCCCAAACTGCTGCTGATATAAAACCTAAAATATATCAGATGTCATCATGTGTTCCCTATGAAAACAAGACAGCCTTCGTATCTGTAACTGTTGACTATGAAGCTGATACCTTTCTAGATGAAAGAGTCTTGACTGTTTTTTAATACAGCCATATCTAAATGGCCTGAATTCCTTCCAAACCTTGGAGCCTCTTGTTTTCTATAAGGCCGGTGCCTGTAGGCAACCAAGAGCCAGCCAAGAGGAAATGCAGGGAACAGGGACTTTACCAGGCTTATACATGAGCACATCCCTAAGTCTCCAGTGTTAGCTTCTGCCTTTTCCATTTCCCTCTTTCCACACAGAAGTGCTGCTGTAGAGCTGCTGTGACAGTTCCTGGCCACATCTTTATGGCAAAGAAACCTAAGTTACTTTTATACCCACAGGAAAAGAAAAAACAGTAATAATTTAAAAAACTTTAAAAGTACACTTAAACTTTAGAGAAAGCAGTGGGATCAGCTGAGCTCTCTGATCATTTTAGAGATTAGCCTCTAAGCCTGCTGAATGGTTTGTGGTAATCTTTTACAAGGCATTTCATAAGCAAACAACCCCACAGGCTATACTGCAACTTTACACGGGGCTGCAGATTTGGAGAGAACTTTTTGGGACACACAGCGCATTCAATTTTCCCAACACAGTGTGCAGACTTAGACCCAAAGAGGCTCTGATTTAATCCTGGGTTTCTCATCAACCCTCTGAAACATGACCTACCTCTTTAGCTGCTCCCAAGCCATCTCTCTCTAATTAAAGAGAGCTGGACTGTAAAATGCCACATCCTGTACCCATTTGGCTTGGCAGATTTAATGAGCCATTGTGGCAGAAACAAGGTAATGCCCTCAAGCCACTAAAGATTAATCCATTATTCCTTCCCCACCTCCCCCCCAGTCATTCTACTAGCAAACTCACACCATCAGTTCCACAAATTGCTCTCTCCTTGAAGGGTTTCTGCAGACGATTTTTCTGACAGTTTTATGTCTCTCATAACTCGGGTTAGCTGTGCTGTGGCAGCTGTGAGGTGGTGCTCTCCCCACCCCCCACGATAAATGCCCTTTTCCAAAGCAGATGCAGTACCTAATAGGGCAGACCTTATCTTCTCAGCGTGGCCTGAAATGAAAGAGCTGTGGGTAGGGCAAAGGCTGAGCATCAACCTCCTCCTCCTTCCCACCCTCTTCTGCAAGTAGCTATATGGGCCTTGGCTGGGAAAGAGTGAAATAGATTCTCATGGTCACATCCCTGTCGTACAAAGTTTGAGAGACATGTCTGGAGATGTTGACACATCTGTTTTCTTCCTCCTCCAGGCTCTGTTCACTAGCAATACTTTGAGAAACAGACATGTTGAAAGGAGAACTAAAGCTTCTTCTCTGACATTTCACTGCTTCTCACTAAATAAAAGGGAAGGTGTCATGATGGTTCGTAGGGATGGAAACATTTCTTGTACACTTTCCTACTATTTTGGCATTGTGATTTTATATTGCCCTTTAATATCCTCCCTCCATCCACATACTTCCATCCCTCAAGGGTATGTCTACTTATCAGAGAAGCAGAATATGATTTTGTATAAGCATCCAGTACTTTGGGGGTTTCTCCTACCAAATCTCTGTATTTTCTAGGCAGAAGTCATTCATTTGAGTAACACGATCCTATAGGACTTCAGCTTAAGTTTTTCTCAGATAAAGGCTGAGAAGCCACTCAGGTAGAGCTCAGGTCTGAGTTAAGTCAGTGAAACAATGCAGGATTTCTTTCAGTGCTCTGCTCTGACTTCAATGCTGCTCAATTCCTTCTACACCTCATTCAATTGAGCTCCTCAGATTTTATGAAGGTGTAAAAATACCACATTAGTTGGAAATATAATATGGCATAAATAATTCCCTCAGCATGCTCTTTGAGGGAGGTGTAGAATAGAAATTGGTCTACTGGCCACCATAAAATTTTTAAGAAGGAGAAATTATGTCATAGCCACACTCACACTAACACGCTTTAAGGTTAAAATTGTTCTGATCTGTTCTCTTCTGAAATAATTGCTTAGCTATGAACCTTTCCACAACAGTGACTGTGTTTAGCAGAGCTTAACTTCTGCTCAGACAAGAAGAAAAAGGCTGGGAATTGTTTCTTGTTGGTGTAGAGTTCCATACCTTGTCTATCAGGAGAAAATGCTTAAGATAGATCTGGATCATATGGAATAGAAAAGACAACACCTATTAAAAAGATTACACAAAACACTACCAGGACTTCGAGGAAACCATGACAATAATGCCAGTGTTTCTGTTGAATGTGAAGTACATTCCTAATAAGTAGATTAATTTGAGGGATGTTTTTCTTAAATAACTGTAAACATGAGAGTAAGAGGATCTTTCACAATGATGTATTTGCTTTAAGTGTTACCTCAGTACTGTCAAACTCTATAGTGAAATGTGATATTCTCAAAAAAAGAGAAGTAAAGTCATCCTGCATTTAATGGAATATGAGAGAAGAATTACAGATGGATGGCCAGTGGGAAAAACACAAGGTAAAAGGCACACTGCCCATCCTAGAAATGCCTTGGAGCATTGTGTGAAGCCTAGCAGAACTGTCTGCTAGGAACTGAGAACAGAGTGCCTGACTGTGAGTATTTTATCATTACTTACAGGTTGCTATCCGGTTGCCCCTTTTTTCTAAGTGGGAAAAATTTGAAGATTCAAACCTGCCAGCACAGTCTTTTCTACCCACACCAAGGCCAGAGGAGTCATGCCAAGGACTGGGCTGTAGAAAGTAGCTTGCTTCTGGTGCCAGAGAGAGGTACAAGGAGCCTATTCAGTTTCTTTATTCACCATTTTCTTCCTTATTTCTACTCTTATTTTCTTAGGAGAATGTTTCCAGCCATGAGGGTGAAAATTACAGGCTTGGATCCCCACCAGCAGTATTATATTGCCATGGACATTGTCCCTGTGGATAACAAGAGATACAGGTAAGCTTTTCAGGGGCAGAGGTAGGAATCTTGTAACAGCTTTACTGTCAATGACAGCCTAGGAAAGGCTGCCATTAAACACCATTGCAAAGATGTGCTGGAGGAGACCCTGTTGGTTTATACCAACCTAGCTGATTTGACCAGAACCTTAAGACACAAACCCAGAGTTTTAATACAGTCTCTTGCACTTTTGGAATGAAATCTTTCTCTTTCCAAGTAGCAGTTTTTAAATGAGGGGACCTTTGTCATGCATTTCCTGATTGACACGATTAGCAATGACTGTCTGAGGGACCTGATAACTGGAGTTACCAATGGGGGGTCTGCAGCCCCTAAAACTACTTCCTCAAGAAAAGAATGAGCAAGGAGCAGCTTGGAACTAAGCCAGGCCCCTCAGGTCTGGCCTGAACTGGATTGGGTGATTTCTGTTTCAAAAGTGCTCACTGTCCAGCACAGCAGCCTCAGTGATTACTGGTCCCTGACCTTCTGTATGGACTCACTGAAAAACTTCCCACTGCTGAGCTAAAGACAGGAAGAAGAGATTTCTGTGATATTAATGGTTCTTCTGATCTTAAAAAATACTCTGGAAAACTCATGATCCTCTGCATCCCAGATTACTCTCCAGACTGATGTGATTTATGTATTCTTATTAAAAGACCCCTGAGAGCAAGTCTTTTCTCCAAATAGTCTTAACTGAACCACATTTCAATGATTCAGAATTGAACCTCTGCTTCAAAGGCTGAATACTACATTTTTGCTCCCAGATTGTACAGAGTTTTTCTCAGGAACATGATTTCCTGGGAAGCAGCAAGATAGTGTTTGATACTCAGCTGGATGTTTTTCCTCTTTCTATGAGTGTGGTTCTAACAACATTGACACTGAAAATACATTTATTTTCTTACCCTTTGTTTCCATCCTGGTTAGCTTGTGCAGCCACATAGAGCAAACTAACTGGAAAGAAAAAGACTCCTCTTTTTTTTTTTTTCTCTCCCCCCCCGCAATTTCTTGTGAAGATATAGGAAATGAGTCACTGTTTGTAGGTAAAGACTGGAACATCTTAGCAGAGCTGTGTAGAGACCCAACGAGGGACAGCACAGGGCAGAACTCAGAGGTGTCAGTGGAACTGTTTGTGAAATGCCTTTGAAGGAAGGAGCTGCAAGACAGGAGAAAAAAGTACTTGTTTTACTGGTATCCATTGGATATTGCCTTTTCTGGGTGAAGCCACATGTGTTTTCCAAGGTCTGGTATGAGATACGATGCAGATTTCCAGAAATTGCAGGGTGTTTATTAATATTTTCAGAGAGGACTTTGTTTAACCATATTTTCCAGCCTCTTACTCTGGCTCAGAGAGGGTTAAGGAGTTGAGAAGGCACATGTGGCAGAGTTTTACAGGGAAAATAACTGCAAGGTGGTTTTAATAAGGACTCAAGTCTGAACAAGTGGCTCAGGGGTAATCTGGCTTTCATTTAGAAGGTAGGAGGTTGCAATAAAGCACATTCTCCTCTGACTGCAAATGAGAGCTTGGGGTGCATGAGGGTGGCAGGGGAGGGGGAGCCCTGGACGTGTTCCTGCAGTGAGTGAGTGAGTACCAACCTCCCTTAGCCACTACCCTTCCTCTTTCAGGTACGTGTACCACAGCTCCAAGTGGATGGTGGCTGGCAATGCTGACTCCCCAGTGCCCCCGAGGGTTTACATCCACCCTGACTCCCTGGCTTCTGGAGACACCTGGATGAGGCAGGTGGTCAGTTTTGACAAGCTCAAGCTGACCAACAACGAGCTTGATGATCAAGGCCATGTAAGTTAGAAGTTAATCCTGGTGCTTACTGTCCTAGCCTTGCTCCTCTCAGACTTGAAAGGGTGCTGCTGCTGCTTTGATGCTCCTGTGTCCTGTTGGGCACACGTGTCTGTGGTTGCTTCCAGATTTATGGAGGGTTTTTTGCTATTTCAGTGCTTTTACTCAAAATGCTGCCTGATCCTATTAAGTACCTTTCTCTTTGTTCACAGCACAAACTTCATCTCATACAGGCTTGTAAGAAAAGGATCTTTTTTTCCATATTAGCTCTTACTCCATCCCTGCTTTCTTGTACATCTGGATGTTGTGTAAAATATTTTGGGGGGTAAAAAAAGTCCTTTTTCTTTTGTTTTCTCTTCAGATAATCTTGCATTCAATGCATAAGTATCAGCCTCGTGTTCATGTCATCCGCAAGGATTTCAGCAGTGATCTTTCTCCTACAAAGCCAGTTCCTTCAGGAGATGGGGTGAAAACCTTCAACTTCCCTGAGACTGTTTTCACCACAGTGACAGCCTACCAAAATCAACAGGTAAATCCTTCGTGCTCCTTTTATGTTGTGCATTCATAAAAATATCCGTGTGCTCTTTGTGACTGAGCCACTAACTTCTCTGAGAAACACAGAAAAGTTACACTTTGCAGGCTAGGAAAGAAAATGCTTGCTCTGGGGTATTGTGTAGACATGAAGTATCTAGCCAGGAAATTACCTTGAAGAGAAGATGGCTGTAGCTTTTACTGTAAAATAGGTAACTAAGGTCAACTGTAAAGAGGTGTGTTGTGTTCAAATTTTCTTGCTACCTCATGGTACAAAACTAGAGTATCCAGTCCTCACTATAATTTTAAGTCAGTACAGCTACTCCAGATCAGTTATCTCAGAGACTAAGCAGTTGGGATTTTTATAGCAGTGAAGGAAAAAGTTTGCAGAAGCCCAATCTCATCAGTTTGTTGACAAAATAAGCCTTCGAATGCATGTATTGCATATAAACTGAAATTCTCATGCATGAATGTCCTGAGGTATAGGGATCAGGTAAGGGGTCAAGTTATGCACCTGAAATTTAGGAAAGTAAACTTCCAGTTCTGCAAGGAGATGGTCAATAGGATCTCTTGGGAGTCTGCCCTTAGGAACAAGGCATGGAACGGAGCTGGCAGATCTTTAAGGAAGTCTTCCGTACAGGCCAAGAGCCAGCAATGCCCAGGAGCCAGAAATCAGACAAGGAAGTCAAAAGGCCAGCATGGCTGAGTAGGGACCTGCTGGGCAAACCAAATGGAAAGAAACAAATGCACAGGCAGTGGAAACAAAGACAGGTACCCTGTGTATGGACTGGGTGAGGAAGGCCATGGCAAAACTAGAACTAGACTTGGTAAGGGATGCAAAGCATAACAAGAAGGGCTTCTACAGATAATTTAACCAGGAAAGCAAGGTTAAAGAAGGTGTACCTCCCCCTGATAACCAATGCTGGAAAACTGGTAACAACTGATGAGAAGGCTGAGGTACTTAACATGTTTTTTGCCTTAGTCTTCAAATGAATGAGTCCTCTCTTCTCATACATATTGAGAAGATGGATAGCAGGATGGAGACTGGGTAAGCAAAATGCTTCCCACTGCAAGTAAGGATCAGAAGAGAAGGCTTTGGGGTGACCTAACTGAGGCTTCCAGTACCAGAAGGGAGCCTACAAGAAAGACGGAGAGACTTTTTACAAGGGCAGGTAGTGAAAGGATAAGGAGGAATGGCTTCAAACTGGAAGAAAGTAGGTTTAGACTAGATATTACAAATGCATGTAGATTAAGTAAAGGAATTCTTTACTGTGAGGGGGGTGAGGCAGTGGCACGGGTTGCCCAGAGAAGCTGTGGGTGCCCCATCCCTGGAAGTGTTCAAGGCCTTTTGGATGGGACTTTGANCAAATGCACAGGCAGTGGAAACAAAGACAGGTACCCTGTGTATGGACTGGGTGAGGAAGGCCATGGCAAAACTAGAACTAGACTTGGTAAGGGATGCAAAGCNCAACCCAAACCATTCTGTGATATTATGATAATTTGTGTTTGATTTGGGTCTTGCACAGTTCCCAGTGATGAGACTTAGTATTGACTTTACATACCATAAGGAAAAGATGTTGCTGCAGCAGGATTCTTTCTCTAGGGACCTTGACTTTGTTGGTGATCTACACTTTTCTTAAACTAGACTTTATTTAATATTTATGGACTGAAGGACAGACCCATATTAAATCAGCTCAAGGCAAACTCCAATAGTTAACCAATTTTTAACAATTGTGAATTCTAACAATGTAGTGAAATGTTTTGCATTTCACTACATTGCTTTTTATGCATTGCTTTTTATTTTGCAATGCATAAGAGAACACAGGTGAAGACAGTGCTCCCGTGACTGCTTCTTTTTCTTCC
>VXAX01004860.1:19345-32743 GCA_013399835.1 Leptocoma aspasia | reverse complement strand
GGGGGCGAGGCCCGGGCGGGAAGCGCGGCCTGAGGGGGGCCCGGGCTGAGGGGGAGCGACGGGCACGGCCCCCCAAATCCCGGCCTTTGGAGGGGTCAGCGTCAGCTCTTCCCTCCGAGAATCCCGGCGTTTGGGGTTCACGGTCACCCCCCTCCCCATCCCTGCGGTTTTGGAGGGTCACGGTCACTCCTTGCGGCAGAAAAATCCCGGGGTTTGGAGGGGTCACGGTCACCCCCTCCGATCCTAAATCCCGGCATTTGTGGGGATCGGGATCATCCCCCCGTCCTGAAATGTGGGTGGGGGGGGTCACGGTCAGTCCGTCCCCATCCCAAATCCCGGGATTTGGAGGGGTCACGGTCATCCCTTCCATCCTGGAATTCTGGGGAATTTGGGATCAGTGTGAGGATTTTGGGATGGAGAGTTTGGGATCGGGATAGCGAGTTTGGGATTGGAAGCTTGAGGTCGGGATGGGGGTCTTGGGATCCTGAATAGTTGGGAAAACCCCAAAATCCCGCGGAGTCCCTGCCCAGACCCCCCTCCAGCCCTTGGGGGAAGCCTGGGAAAATCGGGAATCCCGAGAAAATCGGGGATCCCGCACCCTCCCGGCTCCTGGAACCGTTGTTTCCCTTTGGGATTTTCGGGGTCCGTGGGATCGGGGCCAGGCTCGGGGCCGGCAGATGGTCGGGAATTAATTCCCTCCAAATCCCGGGAATTTAATCCCACACGGATCCCTCGGGATGAGGCAGATGCGCCGGGATGGGGGCGGGAGCGGGATGGGGGATTGGGATGGGGATTTTGGGATCGGGAGTTCGGGATTGGGATGGGGGTTTTGGGATTGGGGGTTCGGGATCAGGGATTTAGGTTTGGGACGGGGAATTTCAGATCAGGGATTTAGGATCGAGATGAGGAGTTTGGGATTGGGAGTTTGGGATCTGGGATTTAGGATCGGGATGAGGAGTTTGGGATCATTTTGGAGCCCGGGATTTGCTACAGGTGGAATTTTGGGATAATCCCTCCCTGTTTGTGGCTGTCCTGCTTTTCCCGCCCCCTTTTCCACAGGAAACTGAGCCGGGAGGGATTTTCCAAACCCCGCTCCTGATCCCAAACAGCTCCTTTAGGATTTTCCAGGCCTGGGTGTGTTTATTCCCAAAAAGAAGCTGGGATTAGGATCAGGGGAGAAGGACTGGGGAAATCCGGGACCCATCCCGGACATTCCCAAGGATTTGGATGTGAATGGGGAAGGACAAAGAGGGAAATTCCCCCCAGGAAGACAATTCCCAAAGGAATTTCCAAAGGGTTCATTCCCTACCTGGGGAGGCTTTTCATGCGATAAAAGGGCAGGAAAAAGGGGATTTGGGAAGGAAAAGGCTTCTCCCGAGGCACATTCCAGAGGGAAAATGAATGGAATTCCACCTGCTTGGGCTTTTCCAGAAGCCTCAAATCCAGCTGGAATTTGGGGCTGGAATTGGGGTTGGATCCACAGCTCTTTCCCCTTTTTCCCAGTTTTCCCAGCTGGAAAACCGTGGGATCAAAGCCCCTCCTCATGAAAGGAATTTTATTCCCTAATAAAAACCCCAAAACTCCTTGGAGCTTCCAGGCCTGCTGGGAGTGCCGGAATTCCGGGGGTTAACGGGGAATTGTTGTCCCTGGGATGTGACAGATCCCGGGCCCGGCTCCAGGTCGGGAACAGGGCCGGGATTGAGCCGGGGTGGGCTCAGGTCCCGAGGCTTTCCCGGCAGTTCCAGGGATTTAGGGGATGGGTCGGCAGCAGGGCTGGGGTGGGAAGGGGATTCTTGGGATGGGAAGGGGATTTTTGGGCTAAAACGTGAATATTTAGGATGGAAATGGGGATTTTTTTTGAATGGGAAGGGGATTTTTGGGATGGGAAGGGGATTTTTGGGATAAAATGTGAATATTTGGGATGGGAATGGGGATTTTTGGGATAAAAGGGGGAATTTTGGGATGGAGAGGAGGTGTTTGGGGTGGAACGGGAATGAGAATGGGAACAGAATAGGAAAAAAATGGAATTGGAATGGGAATGGAGAAGGCTGCAGAGCATCAGGATTCCCTGGGGTTTGTCGGGCTGGAAACCAAGGAATTCCCACTGGGAAGCCCCGAATCCCGCCCGCCCTCAGCCCCGTTCCCGTTTCCCAGCTCCCCCCAGCCATGGGGGACATGAAAACCCCGGACTTCGACGACCTCCTGGCCGCCTTCGACATCCCCGACATCGACGCCAACGAGGCCATCCACTCGCACCACGAGGAGCCCGAGCCCCACGGCAAAGCCGTGCCGGGGGAGCCGGGGGGCGCCGAGCACGTCCTGCCCCACGCCGACATCTCGGCCGTCAGCGTCATCGTCAAGAACACCGTGTGCCCGGAGCAGCTGGAGGGCCCCGAGCCCCGCGGCAAGGAGCCCCACGGCCTGGCCCCACGGCTGCTCCAGAACGGCTTCGCCGCCCCCGACGCGCCCCGCTCGCCCGGGGCCCGCCTGGCCGAGCCCAACGGCGAGTGCTGGGGCAAGGAGAAGAGCTCCAAGGCCTTGGACCTGTTCTCGCACTTCAGCCCCGAGCCCGGCGAGGACGGCGCCAATCTGATCGACAGGGCGCGGGAATGCAAGGCCAAGGAGAAGGCCCTGGCCGTGCCCTCGCTGGCCGCCTCCCCCACCCCGGCCGGCGACTGCAAGGAGCCCCTGGCAGAGGCCACCGGGAGCCTGCAGCCGGCTTTCCCGGCGCCCTTCCGGGCCGGCGACGGAGCCCATCCCATCGCCTGCATCAAGAAGGAGGAGTCGGACTCGGAGGAGGCCGCGGGCAGGGCCGCCAGCCCCAAGGGCCTGGTGCTGGACCACCTGAAGTCCGTCACCGTCCGGTACTCGGCCCAGGGCTCTCCCGTGGCCGCCTGGCCGGGCTCGGACCCGGCGGCGCTGGACGCCGGCGCCGCGGCCGAGCTCAAACGCTCGCCCGGGAGCCCTGGGGAGCCTTTCTCCTCCCCGGGAATGCCCATCCCGCCCTCTCCCAAGCAGCTCTCCTTGAAGGAAGAGCGGGAGATGCTGGAGAAGTCCATGGGGAGCCCTCCCAGCGTTTCCAGCGGTGAGGAGGAGGAGGAGGCAGAGGAGGAGGAGGAGGAGGAGGAGGAAAGCACCAACTCGCCCTCCTCCAGCTCCTCGCGGCCACTCAAGGTCCGCATCAAAACCATCAAAACCTCCTGTGGCAGCATCACCAGGACGGTCACCAGGGTGTCCTCGGACTCGGAGCCGCCCTCCAGCAAAGCCCCCAGCGAGCAGAGCTCCCAGGAGACCTCGGAATGTCCCGCCGGGATCGCCCCCGAGGCGGCAGCCAGGGAAAGGTCGGAGCTTCCCAGCCCCCTGAAGGGCACGGAGGGGCCCAAGATCGTCAGCGTGCAGCTGGGCAACGGCACCAAGCTGAAGGGCACGGTGCTGCCCGTGGCCACCATCCAGAGCGCCAGCAGCGCCATGCTCATCGCCGCCAGCGTGGCCCAGCAGAAGTCTGTGGTGCTCCCGGGAAAAACCGGGAAATCCGTGGCTAAGAACATCCTCAGCCTGGTGCCACAGCCCCTTCCCAAGGGGGACGGCCGGCCCAACGGCGCCGCCAAGGCCAACGGCGGCGCGGCGCTGCCGAAAGCGGCGCCCAGCGTGGCCGGCACCGTCATCTCCCGCAGCCAGTCCAGCCTGGTGGAGGCCTTCAACAAAATCCTCAACAGCAAGAACCTGCTGCCCACCTACAAGCCCAACCTGAGCCCCCCGGCCGAGTCCAGCCTGGCCCTGCCGCCGCTGGGCTACCGCTGCCTGGAGTGCGGCGACGCCTTCGCGCTGGAGAAGAGCCTGGCGCGGCACTACGACCGGCGCAGCATGCGCATCGAGGTCACCTGCAACCACTGCACCAAGCGCCTGGTGTTCTTCAACAAGTGCAGCCTGCTGCTGCACGCCCGCGAGCACAAGGACAAGGGGCTGGTGATGCAGTGCTCCCACCTGGTGATGCGGCCCATCGCCCTGGAGCAGATGATCGGCCAGCCCGACATCACCCCGCTGGTGTCGCTGGCCCTCCCGGCCGGCAAGGTGGCCCAGGAGGGCGGGGCCGCGGCGCAGGAGGTGCCGGTGCTGCCCCTGGGCTCGGAGCAGAGCAGCTACAGCTGCTTCAGGTGCTTGGAGTGCAAGGAGCAGTGCAAGGACAAGGCAGGGCTGGCGGCGCATTTCCAGCAGGTCGGGGTGGCCACCAGCAGCAGCAGCACGGTGAGAGGGGGACAGGCTGGGACAGGCTGGGAATGGTAGAAGGTGGTGGGAGGGCAGTGGGATGTGGCAGGAGATGGTGGGAGATGATGGGAAGGTGATGGAGAAGGTGGGAGAACCGTGAGAACATCCATCCATCCATGGATTCATCCCACCCCATGGATCCCATCCCATCCCATCCCATCCATCCTGATCCCTGTTGGGAATTTTCCAAGATCCCAGGACCATTTGGGATCCATTCCTTGATGGAATTTTCCCAGAGCTGTCTGGATCCCAGTCCCAGTTGGGAATTTTCCAAGATCCATTTTAGGCCCATTCCTTGGCGGATTTTCCCCGGAACCGTTCCCGGTTCTGCTTTCTGCCGGAATTCTCCCCGGTCCGGTCGGGATCCCGGATCCCTCAGGGCCGGAATTCCGTGAGTTCCGTGGGTGAGTCCCGGGATTTGCAGGTGTGCTCGGCGTGCCCCATGATCCTGCCCAACCGCTGCAGCTTCGGCGCGCACCAGCGCATGCACCGCAGCCGCCCGCCCCACGTCTGCCCCGAGTGCGGCGGCAACTTCCTGCTGGCCAACTTCGAGAGCCACCTCAAGGACTCCTGCCTGCACTTCTCCCGCAGGGTGGGCTACAGGTACGGGGCCAGGGAACCCAGGAAATCCCGGGAATGCCGGGGGGGGCATTGGGAAGGGTGGTGGGACCATGGGAAGGTCCAAAAATGGAGTTTTTGCCCCTGGAATGTGGTGGGAATTCCCTGCTGGCCAACAACTGCTGGCCACCACCTCAAGGACTCCTGCCTGCACTTCTCCCGCAGGGTGGGCTACAGGTACGGGGCCAGGGAACCCAGGAAATCCCGGGAATGCCGGGGGGGGCATTGGGAAGGGTGGTGGGACCATGGGAAGGTCCAAAAATGGAGTTTTTGCCCATGGAATGCAGTGGGAATTCCCTGCTGGCCGACTTGGGGTCCCACCTCAAGGACTTCTCCCGCAGGGTAGGATACAGGTACGGGGCCAGGGAATCCTGGGGATCCTTGTTTGGGATCCTGGTTTCAGCNTGCCTGCACTTCTCCCGCAGGGTGGGCTACAGGTAGGGAGACAGGGAATTCCAGGAATCCTGGGAATTCCGGGGGGGCCCTTGGGAAGGTCCAAAAATGGAGTTTTTGCCCATGGAATGCAGTGGGAATTCCCTGCTGGCCGACTTGGGGTCCCACCTCAAGGACTTCTCCCGCAGGGTAGGATACAGGTACGGGGCCAGGGAATCCTGGGGATCCTTGTTTGGGATCCTGGTTTCAGCTGGGAATCCCCAGAACTGGTTTGGATCCTGGTTTCTGTTGGGAATTTTCCCAGAACTGGTTTGGGATCCTGGTTCCAGTTGGGAATCCCCAGAACTGGTTTGGATCCTGGTTTCCACTGGGAATTTCCCAGGTGTCCCAGCTGCTCCGTGGTGTTCGGTGGTGTCAATTCCATCAAGTCCCACATCCAGAGTTCCCACTGCGAGGTGTTCCACAAGTGCCCCATCTGCCCCATGGCCTTCAAATCCGCCCCCAGCGCCCACGCCCACGTCTACACCCAGCACCCCGGCTTCAGCAACCAGCAGTCCAAGTGAGCATTCCCAGGGACAATTCCCACTGCTCCCCTGGTTCCCGGCTTCTTCCAGCGCCCGGGATCCGAGGGAGCGGGCTCGGGTTCACCCCAGAAAAAGGGTGGGATGGGAGGTTTGGGAATACAAGATTTGGGATGGGAGGTTTGGGATGGGAGGTTTGGGATGGGAGATTTGGGATGGAAGGTTTGGGAATACAAGATTTGGGATGGGAGGTTTGGGATGGGAGACTGGGGAATGTTTTGCTGTGGGAAAGGAGTTGGCGGAGGAATTGGCTGGAAAATTTGGGAATGTGGCACTTGGGAACGTTGGGTGTGCTGATCCCAGAGGGTTTTTCCTGCCTGAGCAATTCCAGGACTGGGAGAACTGGGAATATTCCGTGATTGGCAGAACCTCCTCTCTGGGTGGGATGAGCTCAACTCCCACCTTCCTCTTTCCATCCCTTTTTCCCTATTTTTCCCTTTTTCTTCTCTCCTTTTTCTCTTCCCTTTTCTCTGTTTTTTCTCTTTTCCCATTTCCTTTTCCCACCCTTTTTCCTTCCCTATTTTCTGTCTTTTCCCTCCCTTTTTCTTTTCCCTTTTTCCTTATTCCTCTTTTCTCTCCTTTTCCCTTCCCTTTTCTCTTTTTTCTCTCCTTTTTCTTTTCCTTTTCCCCTCCCTTCCCCTCCCCCCTTCCCCGCTCCCTTTCCCCTCCCTGTCCCGTCTCCCCCCATCCCAAAATCCCGTTTTTTGCCCGTTTTCCCGTGGTTTTGCCCCAGGATGATTTACAAGTGTGCCATGTGTGACACGGTGTTCACGCACAAGCCGCTGCTGTCGTCGCATTTCGATCAGCACCTGCTGCCGCAGCGCGTCAGCGTCTTCCGCTGCCCGCAGTGCCCGCTGCTCTTCGCCCAGAAACGCACCATGCTGGAGCACCTCAAGGTGTGGCACCATCCCGGCCAAAACGGCACCATCCCAGCCAAAAATGGCACCATNGCACCATCCCGGCCAAAAACGGCAACATCCCAGCCAAAAATGGCACCATCCCGGCCAAAAACGGCAACATCCCAGCCAAAAATGGCACCATCCCGGCCAAAAACGGCAACATCCCAGCCAAAAATGGCACCATCCCGGCCAAAAACGGCAACATCCCAGCCAAAAATGGCACCATCCCGGCCAAAAACGGCAACATCCCAGCCAAAAATGGCACCATCCCGGCCAAAAACGGCAACATCCCAGCCAAAAATGGCACCATCCCGGCCAAAAACGGCAACATCCCAGCCAAAAATGGCACCATCCCGGCCAAAAACGGCAACATCCCAGCCAAAAATGGCACCATCCCGGCCCAAAACGGCAACATCCCAGCCAAAAATGGCAACATCCCGGCCAAAAACGGCACCATCCCGGCCAAAAATGGCACCATCCCGGCCAAAACGGCACCATCCCGGCCAAAAACGGCACCATCCCGGCCAAAAATGGCACCATTCCAGCCCCAAACTGGGGAAATGGAAGTGGGGATCCATGGTCTGCATCCAGAAACGCACTGTGCTGGAGAACCTCAAGGTCAGGCACAGCTCCAGATGGAATTCTGGCTGGGAATGGCAAAATTCCGGCCAAAAAAGGCAAAATTCCAGCCCCAGTTGGCTGGGAGCGGAGGGAAATGGGAGCCGTGGTCTGGGTGGGGTTTAAGGATCTTTCCCATCCCAAAGCATTCCAGGATTCCCTGTCCTGCTTTCTTTGGGGCTTTCAGGATAAATCTTGGACCCTATCCCAGGTGATTCCATGGATTCCCCATCCCTGGATCCACCTGGCACACTGGGGATGTCCCTGCCCGTGGAATTAGGGTGGGATTTTTTGGGATTTAAGGATCTTTTCCATCCCAGACCATTCCAGGATTCCCTGTCCCGGTGTGTTTGGGATTTTGGGGATAAATCCTGGACCCTATCCCCGGTGATCCCATGGGTTCCCTGGCACACCAGGAATGTCCCTCCACACCGAACCCCCACCCAGAATCCCCAAATCTCCCTTTCCCAGAACACCCACCAGCCCCAGAAATCCAAGGAAGACTCCTCCAAGAAGTCCCCGGCGCTGCTGACGCCCAAGCCGGAGCCTCTGGAGCCGCCGGTGCCCAAGAACTCGGAGGAGTCCTCGAGCTCCACGGAGGAGGAGGAGGAGGAGGAGGCGCCGAGCTCGCCGGAGCTGCGCCGGGCGCGGCGCGGGCGCTTCCCCCGCCGGGCCGGCACCAAGGCCAAGGGCAGCGGCTGGACCTGCGGCGCCTGCCACTCCTGGTTCCCCGAGCGCGACGAGTACGTGGCACACATGAAGAGGGAGCACGGCAAGGTGAGCCTGGGATGGGAATTCCTGGGGAATCCCGCAGGGGTGAGGGTTCTTGGGATCATTCCGGGCAGGATTGGAGGGAAAACGGAGTTCCCACCTCCAGCTGGAGTGGGAATTGCGGCCTTTGGATCCTCCTGGATCCCTCTAGGTCCCTCCCGGANATCAGGGTTTAATTCCCAGAAAATCAGGGCTCAGTTCCCACCTGCTCTGCCCAAGATGGGAACTGAAATTCCGGGAACGAGAAGGGTTTGGGAAAGGACTCCAGGCTTTGTACCAGTCCCATTTGGGGTTGCAATTTGGGAATGCCAGCGGCAGAATTCCCGGGAAAACCGGGCTGCTGCGTTCCCAGGTACTGCACGGAGGGGAAGAGAACCTTCAGCAGCCGCCTGATCCTGGAGAAGCACATCCAGGTGCGGCACGGGATCAAAGTCACCGACCCCGCCCGCAGCCAGGAGATCGTCATCGCCCGAGGCCCCGCCGGCCCCGCCCAGGTGGGGTTATCCCACAATTCCCGGGGTTTCCTGGGAATTTCAGGGATTTGGGGCAGGACTGGGGGGGTTTTGTCCCGGAATTCCTGCTGGAAATGCACAAATCCCAGTCCTAAACTTGATCCAAGCAGGGAAATTCTGGGATTTCGCCCTTTTCTGGCCATTCCCAGGTGTGGATCCGACAGGATTTCCTGGGAATTTTGGGAGGCATTGGGCGTGTTTTATCCCAGAATTCCTGCTGGGAATTCCCCCCAGTTCCCAAGGGGTTTTTCTATCCACGATTCCCAACCCCAAATTTCATCCATGTGGCGAAATTCCTGGATTTTCTGGCCGTTCCCATGTGCAGATCCTCCATAATTCCCCAGGAATTCCCTGGGAATTCCCGTGCTCGTGGCAGGATCGGAGTCTCCTCATCCCAGAACTCCCTCTGGGAGCTGCCCCAGTCCCTGAGGGATTCCTCAGGAGCTCCCGAGCCCTCCCGGCATTCCCGGGTTTTCCCTTTCCCAGGCGCCCGGCCGCAAGCGGAAGCTCTCCTCGGACGAGTCGTGCAGCGAGGAGCCCGACAGCACTACGCCCCCGGCCAAGAGCCCGCGGGGCTGCGGGGCCAAGGCGCCGTTCCGCTGCCGCAAGTGCGGGTTCCTGGCCGGGAGCCGGGCCGAGTNGGATCCTGGAGCTGTTTTTCCCGGTATCCTGGAGCTGTTTTTCCGGGATTTCTGGGATCCTGGAGCTGTTTTTCCCGGGATCCTGGAGCTGTTTTTCCCGGCAGTCTGTGAAGAAGTTCCCGTGCCACCTGTGCGAGCGCTCCTTCTGCTCGGCGCCGAGCCTGCGCCGCCACGTCCGCGTCAACCACGAGGGCATCAAACGCGTCTACCCCTGCCGGTATTCCCGGGATTCCGGGCCTGGAAAAGCGGGAATGGCCGGGGGGGTTGGGACCGGGATNCGGAATTCCTGCTGGAAATGCACAAATCCCAGTCCTAAACTTGATCCAAGCAGGGAAATTCTGGGATTTCGCCCTTTTCTGGCCATTCCCAGGTGTGGATCCGACAGGATTTCCTGGGAATTTTGGGAGGCATTGGGCGTGTTTTATCCCAGAATTCCTGCTGGGAATTCCCCCCAGTTCCCAAGGGGTTTTTCTATCCACGATTCCCAACCCCAAATTTCATCCATGTGGCGAAATTCCTGGATTTTCTGGCCGTTCCCATGTGCAGATCCTCCATAATTCCCCAGGAATTCCCTGGGAATTCCCGTGCTCGTGGCAGGATCGGAGTCTCCTCATCCCAGAACTCCCTCTGGGAGCTGCCCCAGTCCCTGAGGGATTCCTCAGGAGCTCCCGAGCCCTCCCGGCATTCCCGGGTTTTCCCTTTCCCAGGCGCCCGGCCGCAAGCGGAAGCTCTCCTCGGACGAGTCGTGCAGCGAGGAGCCCGACAGCACTACGCCCCCGGCCAAGAGCCCGCGGGGCTGCGGGGCCAAGGCGCCGTTCCGCTGCCGCAAGTGCGGGTTCCTGGCCGGGAGCCGGGCCGAGTTCCAGGCGCACATCCCGCAGCACCGCACGGACGGCAGCTCCCAGCAGTGCCGCGAGTGCGGCCTCTGCTTCACCTCCCAGGTGTCCCTCAGCCGCCACCGCTTCATCTCCCACAAGAAGAAGAAGGGAGCCGAGCCCGAGGATCCCTCGGGCGGCGCTTCCCAGGGGAACGCCGAGGGGAGCGGCAGGAATGCCGGCGGATCCGAGGGAAAGCTGGAGTGCAAGGTCTGCGGGAGGGGCTTCGAGAGCCAGCTCAACCTCAAGACGCATTTCCGGACCCATGGAATGGCCTTCATCCGAGCCCGGCAGGGAGCCGAGGAGAACTGAGATTCCCGGGAATCCTGGAACTCCCGGGATTCTGGGATTGGCTCCCAAACCAGCCCCAAGGAGAACTGAGCCCTCCCGGGAATTCCTGGAATTCTGGGATCGACCGGGAAGCAGCTCCGAGCCCGGGAATCGCGGCATTCCTGGAATTCTGGGATCAGCCCCGAGGACAACTGAGCATTCCCAGGAATCTCAGCATTCCCAGAATTCCGGGCTCGGCTCCCAGGCCGTGTACATAAAGCACCCCCAGAGCCCTTCCCGGTGTCCGAGGGAAGGTTGCGAATGGGATTGGGATTGGGATGATCCCAAATCCCACTGGGAGTCCCCCAGGAATGTTGGATCTTGGGGGGATTTGGGGTTTCCGGGACCCCTCCAGGAATTCCCAGATCCAGACAGGACCAGGGAAGCTTTTCCAGCAAAATCCACCTCTCTTTTTTAATTATTTTTTTGGCTTTTGTTCGTTTTTCCTGGATTTTTTTCCTGTTTGGGAACGTTCCTGGTGTGTTTTGTTGGGAAGGAGGCAATTCCAGAGTCCTGGAATTCCACAGGTCCCTGGGAAGGACACTCAGACATTCCCGAGGGAGCAGGAGGAGGAAAAAAGCTGGAAAAAAGTAGAGGAAAGAAGGAAAAGAGGAGATTTTTCCTTTGGCAAAGGAATAACGACCCAGAAAAAACTGGGATTGGGAAGGGATCCCTCAAATCCCAGCCAGGATTGGGATCCCAGATTCCAGCCGGAACCCTTTTCCTGAAGGAAAAGTGGGAAAACTGCTCCCAAATTCCAGACTGAGGGTGAGGTTTGGGGGCTTTTCCAGCTTTTTTCCAGCCCTTTCCCAACTTTTTTCCAGCTCCTCTTTTCCCTTGGAATCAGGGACCTTTCCTGCTTCCAATCCCCCAAAAAATCCTCTGGAAAAGCCCCTCTGGACTCCTCCCTTCCTGGAAGAATTCCCGGAATTCCCTGTGGATAACCTTCCCCTTTCCCTGTAAAGTTGTATCATACACTAAAATCCACAAATCCCAACAACTGCTGTGCTCATTTTGGGATTTGGTTTGGTTTTCCAAGGTTTTTTCCCATTTTTTTGTGTTTTTCGGGATGGCAGAAATTGCTTTCAGGTTGATATTTTTTTTTCCTTTTTTTTTTGGCTTTTTATTCCCGGTTTTTCTGACTTTTTCCAAGCAGGAATGAGGGGAATTTTCCCTCCCCTTTTCCCTGCAGGTGGATAGATGGGAAAAGGGTGGAAAAGAACAGGGAAAAATCAGGTGGAATTGGCCATTCCCGAAAATCCCCCAGGCCGGGTGTAAATATAGAGAAGAAATTAAAGTTTCTACGAGATTTAGAAGGAAAAAATTCCCAAGAAAAAAAAAAAAACAGAACTATGGAAAAATGGCTTTGGACCCACGGTTTTCCAGCATTTCAGTGCCTTGAGCTGGATTTGGGGTGGAGGGAGGGAGGGGCTGGAATTTCGGGAATGTTCCCCCCTGGAATTTTGGGGTTGGACCCCTCGAGTTTTGGGGATGTTGCCCCAGAATTTTGGGAATCTGCATCCCCAGAATTCCAGGAACACGCTCCTCTAGAATTTCGGAGCTGCAACCCTGGAATTTTGAGGTTGGACCCCTGGAATTTTGGGAATGTTCCCACCTGGAATCGTGGGGCTGCATCCCTGGAATTGTGGGGCTGTTTCTGCTGGGATTTCGGGGCTGTTCCCCAGGATTTGGGGATTTTGGGAATGTGCTGATGGAAAGCCGCGGGCTGGAGAGGCTCTCAGGAATTTCAGGAATTCTTTATTCTGTAGGAATCGATTCCATTAAATCCAGTGGTTTCACCCTCGCTGCTCCGGGGTTTCGCTTTTCCCAGGAAAAGCTCCCGGGAATGGGAATGGGGGGGGAGGGGCTGAGGGCTCTGGCTGCATCCCCAAATTTTGGTCCTGACCCCCAAAAAGGGGCTTGGGAAGGGCTGGGGTCCCCTTTGTCCCCTCCTTGTGTCCCTCTGTCTGTCCCGTGTCCCTCTGTCCCCTCCCGGTGTCCCCAGAGCTCCCTCCCCCCTCCCCAGGGGGTTGAAAATCTGAATTTTGGGGGTTTTTANNNNGGCCGGGAATTCTGGGAATTTCCGGATTCTGGGATTCCCAACCTTCAGGACCCCCTCCCCGTTCCCATCCCCCCATTCCATGGGATCGGGGTGAATTCCAGGGAATTCTGATTGCAGGGGGGGGAAGCTCCCCCCGTCCCCATCGGGATTTCCCCCCCACGCCCCGCCCCTCCCTTCCCCCTTTTCCCGGCTTTTCCATGGAATTCCAGCCCGTTCCTCCAGGCCGGGGCAGCCCCGAGCTCGTGTTCGAAGGGAACAAAACCGGGAGAAATCCCCGTCTTTTCCCGGGTCGGGGCGGGGGGGAAATCTCTTGTTTGTTTTTTGTTGTTGTTCGGTGTTTTCCCGGAAGGCCCTGGAATCCCGCGGTCACATGATGCCGTTGGTCAGGTACTGGAAGCCGTCGTAGAGGCGCGTGGTCAGCGAGCGCATGGAGCCGTCCACCAGCTGCTCCACCAGCAGCTGCAGCTGCTCCTCCGTCAGGTTCATGTGGAAGCGCTCCTTCAGGTGCCGGATGGTGGAGGAGCCGTGGAAACACGGCAGCTGGGAGCCTGGGAGAAATGGGAATAAATAAATGGGAATAAATGGGGATAAACGGGGATAAACGGGAAACACGGCAGCTGGGAGCCTGGGAGAAATGGGAATAGAAATGGGGATAAATGGGAATAAATAAATGGGAATAAATGGGGATAAACGGGGATAAACGGGAAACACGGCAGCTGCGAGCCTGGAATGGGAATAAATAAATGGGAATAAAATGGGAATAAACGGGAATAAACGGGAAACACGACAGCTGGGAGCCTGGGAGAAATGGGAATAAATAAATGGGAATAAA
>VXAX01004858.1:0-33903 GCA_013399835.1 Leptocoma aspasia | reverse complement strand
TATATATATATGCGCACTTGCATTACAGCCAAGAAACTATTCATGCCTGGGACGATGGCATTATTAGTCACAGCATTGTGACCTCTCACCCCAAGTGATAAAGTACACAGGTCAGAATTGACAATACATACTCATGGCTGATCATGGCTGCCAGTTATCGATCCAAAGAGGGAAAAAAAAGAAAACTTTGCAGGAAAAAACATTGCTCTGAATTACAAACATGCATTCTCCTGAGACTCAGCAACCCTCTGAGTTTTTCCCATTGGAGCTGGAAAGCAAAAAGTGAGTTCAGACAGTATTTAATATCAAGTGAATGTGGTGTTTAATCAATACTATTCTGCTTTTGTTCCACGATGTGGAAAGTAGTGTCTATTCATTCAGTAAAGGTTAATGCCAAGGGTCAAGTGATTTCACACTCTCTGTAGGATCCACAACATTTCAGTAGTTCAGATGCCTTGGACAATGATGACTCAGTTGGACTGATTTATTGCCACTCTAAGGTCCTGCTTAATACTAAAGCACTATCTTATGATAATACCTCAGAAAATAGCAGTGATAAAAAAAGAGGCTATAATTACCTACATTTTGAAGTAATGTCTTCATCTCTAACATCCTATAAAGATGTAAGGTCCATTTAAAATGATATGCTCCTTGTATTAGTAAGTCAGTTAAATCAGCTATTATCAGTGTTCTATGGTTTATGAAATGCTATCTATGCAAAAGGAATCTGGCTGATGTATTAAGAAAAATGCAAATTGCAAGCAAATCTAATACTGTACCTCATTTAACATACATTTTAATGTATGTTAAATGTCTACCTGCCCAAATAAAAAATACTCTTCTAAGAAGACTGATTAATAAGACAAAAAAGGGGGAATATTTTAAGACAATGTAGAATAAAAATATAACAAGCACAGATATTCTAATTGGGCTTTAGTATGTGAGACAACATAACCAATGGTATGTAAAATTCCTTGTATTTTACTTCTTCTAAAATTTCTAACTTAAGGGTGTAGCAGTGTGCCCCTGTGGACGGGGTGACCAAATTACAAGAGAACTTTCCGGTGCCTTTGCCAGGCACACTGCTGCATAAGGGTAGTTAGGCAAAAATGGGAAGACTATAAACTCCCCCTCAATATGATACACTGAAAGTGACATTAGGTGAGGTCGTTGTCTAAATGAGAATGCATTTGACTTTGTTAGGGGTTCTAATTTTGAACATGTTAGGATCCCTGCTTATTATTCAGCAATGCCTAATTCAAGGCATGTTTTATATAATGAAAGAAGTTCAGATGTCACTAGGAAAATAGTGTGAGAAGAATTAATTGGAAGGCTTATCAGACAAAAGTAATTTAGAATCCAAATCTATCTAATATATCACTGAATGATGAATATACCAATCAATTAGCAAAATAAAATAAATTCTGCAAATTTGACTGAAGACATCCTATTATTATAAGTGGGAGGATATTTGGAACAGTTAATTACTCCTTATTTTAGGTTCTAAGTATGCAAAAATCCTTTATGTGAATTTTTGACATCCTTCTCTCCCCCCAGTTACTGATATTTAGAAATTTTTTCAGACTTGTTTTAAATAATGATGTCATGTTTTCAATAACACTATGGCAGATATAGAAGAAAGACATTTTATTGTGAATTAAAGGGAAAAAATCCTGCATTCTTACATCTGTGGGCTACTGTGTTGTCTTACAAAAAAGATTAATCAGTGCAAAAAAAAATAGACAAAGTGTTCATTGCTATATTTATTGAAAATGGACTAGTTTTTACAAAAAATATACATTACGTGGCAACCAGTTTCCTCTCTTTGATTGAATAAATTGTTACTGATAATATTAAATGTTTATTCAGTAAATTTCTTTCCACTCTTTGACTCCTCTGAATAGGAAATACCAAAAATATCACAGAGGGCTAAGAATGACACTGAAATAATATACTTAAAGACCAAAACAGTCCCTCTCTGCCCAGGACCCTTTGTTTTATTTTATAGATTTGAAAAGCTCTTAATAGTTCAGAGTACCAGTCAACAGATTCATAATATCTGACATCTGTTGATTTTTCTCTCTCCCAAACAGGTTTCAAAGTCACAATCTGAAATATAAACCTCTACCACCTTTCTAGTTAAAATTTCATTAAGAAGTTTCAATGGCAGTAGCTATCATACGTCAGAGATACCAAAAAAAACAATTCCAAAGATGTCTAGCACAGAAGAATAAAAGGTTGTCTTCTTAAAAATTACAGAAATTTAACAATAAGAGTCTTTGTGTTAGAAAGGAAAGTTTGTCTTTTCACTTGTACAAGAAGCTTTCTTTAATTTATTTAAAATAAGAACGCCTTGGATTATCTCAGTTTGTGATAACAAAGACTTTGTCACGCTAAATCAGACCACTACACCATTAAGTTCAGAATCTTGCCCACAGGCCCAGTGGGTGCCCAGTCTACTAGACAACAGGAGCATCTACGGAAAAACACATACTCTTGCTGGCCCTGTTGAGTGTGAGTCTCCATATTGAAGAAGGAACTTTACTAATATTATTTTTTTTCTGCACAAATTAGTATTAGATATTTTTTGCCCGTAGAGCTTTACAAGTTAACATTCAGCAATTTTATATACAGAAGTGTACAAAATGCTGTCTGTCTTAATCCTAAAATAAAAATAAATAATTTTATCATGACTACATACAGGCCCGGATCACACCTTATAGAGAGCTTTGCTCTGAACAGGAATAGCTATCTGTATCTGCAATATCCCAAAAATCATAATAAAGAACCAGACTTTTTGCACCACTTAGTGAAATAAACAGGCTGGGAAATATGAAGATGTAAAAATTGGGCCAAAAACTGTTGTTAGAAAATTTAGCGTAACTGTATAATCTAATGATTCAAATATTTCAGCTTTAATCCAATAACAAGACTGCATAATCTTTCTCGTTTGAACCCTGCAGTGAAATTCTAGTACAGCAGGCATTTTGTAAATTAAGTTTTTAAAAAGAATAAGTAAAGAGAAGAGAATGGCCATTCAGACCAAGATCACTGTAATACCTAGTAGGATACCAAGAATTAAAAAAAAAAAAAAAGAAGAAGAAAAAAATGCCTAAAATTAGACTTCTGAATCTATATTTAGGCAATTAAATAAAAGGCCTAATTATGACTGCTAAGCAGCCAGGAACACCTATTTTACTTGGTGTCATTATGTTGCAGTGAGGGCAGGGAACGAGCTGGCTCCTGAAAAATGTAGCTGAGTTTCCAGGCTAATTATGCAAAATACTTGCTTTGTGACAAAGTGCAATATCAGTAAGATTTATACAAGCAGTTTTAGCTGCCTTTTAAATACTGAGTGGTACAGAATGATTTTGGGTCTCCATTCATGTGCAAGTTAGATGTGATCTGAATGAACACATGAATCAATCATGGATAAAGTGTTTATTACAACTCAATTACTAGTTCTGATTTATGCTCTTCTATTCTGCTTTCTTCCATTTTTATAACTATTTTTTTGTTAAATCTTCAGCTGTGCATGACTTTGGGGTTTGGCAGGCACTTGAAGTTTGGTCATGTAACATTATCAGAGCACAAGTAAATTAAAATATTACAAATAATTTTTTTCCAAATATTACAAATTCTTAAAATAGTTATTTAAGAATTTAATTATTAGAAAACACAAACACTGATTTCATATTACTATGCCACCTGAAAAAGACAGTCAAAAGAATGGAAAAGTAAATCTTATTTATTTTTATGGAAAGTAGCACATTGTTATAGATTATTCTGTTTAAGAAATGGTACTAAATACATCCATAAGTAAAAAACAAAACAAAACCCAAAAAACCCCAAAAACAAAACCAAGAACACCCCAAACCAAAGTAATCTGAATTCTGCTCCAACAACTAGTGTTTCTCTATAGCTGTAAAGTACAAGACAGTAAAAGAACCCTGTCAAGTCTCCAGAGTTCTTATGGGACAGGTTTCCCTGCAGGACTGAAATGCTGATTTGCAGGAAACTTAAAAAAAAAATCTTTCTAAATGAGGCTATCACTAAACCTTGACATGCAATCTTTTCTTATAGAATTGTTGCTATGCTTTCACTGAAGTGTGCAATGGATTTTATGCACTCAGGTGCAACCTGTTGAGAATGCATATGTGCATCTCTAATCTCTTAAAATTTTCAATTTGAAGTCTCCAACTGCTTAAGGTTGACTTGTAGTGACCTAGAAGATTCAACAGCTAGTGCCAGCATACTGAACAAGACTGGCATCCTAACTGAACCCACTGAGTGACTATGGGAAGACAAGACAGTTTATGCTCCCAGCTGCACAACTGTAGAGTAAATGTGGCTTTTCATATCAGTATGAGTTGCAATGGACACCACAGCAGGCTGAAAGGGATAAGCAAGCTCTCAGAAATTACTCAGGTGATATCATGCTACAGCTCGTCCAGTCAGAAGAACTGAAACCAAGACAGATTATCAAACCTAACCAAAAAAATCAGAATAGTAAAGAGTATATATAGCTTACCTTCTTATTTTCTTTCTTTCAATAATTTCTGCAAGCATTTATTTATTTGAGAAGTGCAGATCCCCATGAAGGAGACTGTAGAAAAGAAGAATTTCCCATTATTTTCAATTCAAATGAAAACTTCCATCTAGTCTCAAAACTCTCATACCATTTTTAAAGTGCCATAATTCTCTACACTCTGTTCACTGCCCACAATGATTGGAACAGGAACTTATGGACCTGTAAGCCAAATCCACTCCTTTACTCATAGTTTTAATATGATGTCTCTCAAGAATATACTCAGGACTAGCTACACTCTGTACCTCCAGTTGGCACAATTTTTGCTCAGTTCCCTATTATTTCACTTGCTGTCCTCCTTCTATCCTGCTGGCCTTGGCGAAGCATCCCTCAAAGCATGGTACCTGTGGCGGTCCCCTCTCTGTTATACATAACAGGGCTCACTGGGGAGTGCAGCATCCTGAATTTCGACCTCAGGAATATTCGACAGGATTGCAAATTTTCCTCACCTATGAAGCAGAGGGGGGAAAATATGTCACATGCAGCTGTTTTACCATGCAGCCTTAGTGGAGTTTTAATATCTGCACTTTTTGAATTGAAATGTTATACAAATATGTCATTCTTTATTAAAACAGCCAAATTAATGTAAATACTGTAATTAAACAGAAACTTGAGTCTGGGGAGTAATGGGGAGATCAAATTACAGCACTTTTGCTCAAGGAAAGCGAATGTAAGCACTCTTCACCTTAAAAGAGTAATGTCATTGCAGCATACCAGTTGGGTTACACTGATCTAGGTCCTATACAGCATAAATATTCCAAACCAGGTGTCTCCAGAAACTGTCATTAAGCACAAAAACAGTGATTCATCCCCAGACTGAAACAATACATTATCTAGCCTCTGTGATAAATCTCTTATTTCTGCTGGAGCCTGGGCTTGCCTGACCATATTCTGCAAAAAAGCCTCTAACTGCCCCTCAAAGTGAGACACATGCACACGGTCTCTTTGGTACAAAATGTGTCGTTTTTAAATACCATGTTTACCTGTAACATGTCCTGTGAGTGAGGCCTCACAACTTCATTTCTTGACTGTGATTATCAAATAACACAAACTAGATGACAGGAGGAACCAGAACTCTCCATGAGTCAATCAAAGACAGTATGGTTTGTCTAGCTTGGATAAAGAAGCTTTTAATCTTTACATGCACATTATTTGTTCTGACATTGCACAGTGCCCACCATGGAGAGACCCTCATCTAGAACTAGAGCAAACAGACAGTATAAAATAGAGAAGCTCTTACCTCCTTTCATAACTGATGATTTATCATCTTCTCAGGCATGTAAATACTGTGCTTGCTCCTATGCTGACTGAAGATCAAACGAGCGTGTAGACAGCCTCCCTCCACAATCTCCCATCCCTCTCCCCACACAGCTGTTCGCATCATATTTGAGGTCAGTCCAGTCAAAGTTACCTCATCTTTGCTACAATTTCTGACAATACTGTAGCTTTTGGATGCCAGTGCAAACAAGCTGCCATCACAACCCCAGGATCAGGAAAGATTTTAAATTTCAGTCAACTTGGTCTTTTTGTTTGCCTTAGCTAAGATGAGGAGTTGTCAAACTACACAATTTCCATAGCTGTCAAGGATGCTTTTGAACATGTAAATCTGCAATACATTTTATTGCAAACATTGCAAAAAGCTTTAAAACCAGGATGTATGAAATATGTATACTCTTTTTTTTGTTAAAAAAATATCTATCTCAGCATATAGGCCTTCACCCTGCATATCAATGTATTGCTGTCTCTTTTGTTTTGTAGCCAAATGGAAAAAATAAAGCCTCAACACCATTGTCAGCTCCTTCGATTTATCTTGTTTCAGCCTTTTATTATACACAGGCATGAAGAATGTTATTCTTACTCAGTTTTTATTTTGCATGGAAACCTTGAAATTTTCTGATGATGCAATCTAATCTCATACATCAGGCTTAATTTACCCTATAAAGAGGTATCCAAGAGATGTGGGTGTACAAGACAGCTGCTTGTCTAACATCCTGAGGGATGATGAGCAGTCTGGAGGGTACTGGGTTAATTTATCAGTTGTCAGATATACACTAGTCTTCCTCACTCGTGATCACACTGTCAACCCACAATTCAGAAAACATCTGACCATCGCATATGCAGCACCTTAAAATTGAGTAAAATATATCAGCACTTAATGCATGAGAAAGTGTTTACAATAGCTAGATAATTATAGCTAATTCTTTCCAAAAGCCATCGCCACTAATTAAATTAAGTTAATTTGCCCAAACAAGTACATTTAACATTAATGAACTTATAATAAAATATTTTTTAGGAAATGTGTGTGAACCCCAAATTATTCATTTTTGGGGTTTTGAAACAAAGACATATAAACCCATACAATGTTTAAACTGATTTCATTTACTTTAGGCACACAGGCATCTCCTTTAGGTCTTTTACCCAATGTTGTGCTCTCCTCTCTCTCCATAGACCTTAGTCACTGCTGATGCACACAGGGGCAGATGTGGTGGTGATTCCGTCAGGTCTGATGCTGAACTTTGAATTCTTCCAGCTGTGTTATAAAACACAGGTAAACTGGGTCTTGCACTCACAACAGAATTGTGCGCTTTTCATGAGAAAACACTCTTGGAGTTTTACCTGCCTAGGAGTTTTCTTCTTGGTTAGAATTGGAGGTTTCATGCTAAATGGGCTACAATAACAAGGGAAGATTTGAAATGTTAATGAAAGACCCAGACAAAATAGGCTGAAACATCTGTTGGAGAAACTGCAGAAACAACCAAGATGCAGAGAGAGACAGTGAAAAGGGTACAGTATTTATCTCTACTGTGGTGTGTTTCAGGAAGAAATGTTGAAGACTATTCCCTGATTTTGAGCCTTTAGGTTCATTTTTAGTCAGTTATTTTAAGTAAGTGAGATCACTGTGTTCTGGTTACAGGACCCCTATACAAAATATCATGCTTCCCCACTTCCCACATGAAATAAACATACAGGAGCAAAACATACAAGATTTCGCATTATATTTGGCTGTTAATCTTATGACTCATTGCCAATATACATTTTTTCTAGATACATATTAGTTATAGTATATATAGAATGTTCAAACCTTTAAATTCTAGAATATTATAAGACTAAGATGAGCACAGCTATTTCCAGTACAGAAATACAGTTGTCAAAAAATAAGAGTGATTCAAATACTGCCCTTTTACTTTTTTTTTAAGGACAAGAATTCTCTGTGCTCCCTCAGACATCTTCAAGTGGTTGTTGAAATGTATTATTCTGCATGTTTAATACCACGTAGGACTCTGAAAAGATGAAGTTATACAATGCCTTAGGCAATTATGAACAAGGATTATAGGGAAAAAGAAGGCTGCAATGTAGAGAATAAGCACCATGATATAAGCAGAATATTTGATATTTAGAACAACAAAATGAATACCATACTGTCATGACTACCACAATGCAAGACATCATTTCTTTTCTATGCATCTCAGTTCTATTTATCTGAACCAGCAATGCTCAAATTCATTTATGGAGCCATTATCAATTTGTGGAACGTGACTTAAAATCTCAGCAAACACTGAACGATCTGTGAGAAGCTCTTAAATACTGAATGTATGTAACTAGACATCTCAATTTAACAACCAGACATACATTTAACAGCATTAATAGCTAGGCACTTAATGGATCAATTCCCACTGTTTGTGTAATGTGAAAATAAAAAAGGCTTATTAAATGACAAGCTTTCCCTGGTTTGTGCTAATTAATTATATACTGCATCTGACTGCTAATTTAGTGGGAAAATGCAGCCCAAAACTATGGTTTCTGCTTGAACTTTGCCTCAGCACCACCTAATTCGGCTCAGAGTGCAGCTGCGACCTGCCTCTGAACGACGGCAGTATTAAATTAGAGCACAAGGCCATCAATTTAATAAGTACTGTAGCAGGTAATTTGAATAAGGACAGTATTAGTATTCTGCCAGTGCACAACTAAAAGCAGCTGACCTTTCAGACCAGAGAAGATCCTTGAACACATCTAGCTAAATCGGTGAACACAGTAATAATCTGACCATGTTAAGGGTGCCAAGAGAGACTTTTACAGCTCTGCACCCATTACTATATATCAGCTATTCTACTGTATATAAGAACACTTTATGTACAGAAAAACAAGGTTATAAATAGAACAAAGGCAATGTGAAAGATATATTTCAAGTGGCACATTTGAAAATTTTCCTTATTACCTTGATTTATGGTACAAAGAATGTAAAATTAATCAATGCACATAAAAATGCACTATGAACACCCCCATAACAACCTAGTGACTTTTCACCACAAATTTAGTACCAGGAAGAACACAAGTATGTGTTGTATAGTAAAAGTAAAGCATATAAAATTATTTTGCCATCATATCTGTTCTAAAAACAGAAATATAAGAAGAACATAGCATTTTGTCAGGAGAAAGGGAATGTTTTTCAGCTAATTGACAAGGTTTTTTTGAGATTTATAACTACAATAAAAAGTCCCTATCAACAGACTGTTGGTGCAGTCACAGCACTAAGTGAAATTCCCTTAAATTCAGTGAATCCATTCTGAAAGGAATAAGGAGGGTTTTTTGCAAGAGTCTGCTTATAAATATTAAAGATCACACATTGATAGCAACACAAGAAAAATCATGATCATACCCATATGACTGAGGGAAGAAAATCTATATGAAAAACCAGAACAATAATTTTCTGGTTTGTTCATTTTGTGAGGAACTGGTGGCAGAGGGAGTTATTTTTTTTTTAACCATGTGAAGAGAAGGTTTTTAAAGCGTACATAATACCAATCAAGCAGAGATGTTTTCTGGAAGATCTTTTTAAATAGGAGTGGGGTTTTCCATACAGTCCTAACTATATGGAAAGAGGTCCTATTTGTCAAAAGGTCCCTTTAAGTAATTCTCAGAATGATGTAATGGAAAAACATGCTACGGTACCAGAATGGCTCCAGAAGCTGGGACGCACAGTAAAACCTGACTAAGGGTCTTTTATTTCCTTCCTGAAAGATACAGTTTAGGCCCTCAGGTTCTGCCATATCCACCACTTATTTCAGAAATGTTCATGCATTCATGTACTCTCAGTGATCGTACAAAAAACTGTTTACCAGTGCATGACTGAAATGTTTAGCAATACTTGATGCCCTTCAAACTGGCAGGCCATTTATTTTCAATGACATAAACCTGTTTAACATGATTTTCCTAGACCTTAACATAGAATTTCACAAAAAAAAAAGTGAAGTTTAAATGCAATTGTTTTATGGACATATGAATTGCTAAATAGCTATGAAAGAATTTATATATCTTTTGTGTCACAGTGCATGCTGGTTTTTGAAGAATTGCTTGAAAATATTTGACACAGTCTGAGCTTTTAAACCTGTCATCACAGCAAACAGATATAAGTTCATTTTGGACATTTACCTTTTATCCTCCCAAGCTGGAGCTAATTAGAGCCACCCATTCAGGTTGGCAGTAACATTCAGCAGAAGAACTATGCATATTTATGCAGACTCCTGGAAACTGACAGAGTTTGTCACATCTCCTCAGAAGCCAATTCAGAATTTCAGACCATTTTTACTTAGCACTGGCAGGAAAACGGACCAAATTTGGAGGGACAATTGATATTTTGATATTATTACAATACTGAACACATTTTTCATGGCAGTAACAAGGCATACATCATATTGACAGACAATTTACAAAGTGGTATTGTTCAGTTAATATATGCATAAAGCATTGTATGCTATATAAAATATTTATGTACAGATGCAAATGCCAGGTTAGAGGACCCCTCTGGGGCAGAAGGAATCCAGTCTGGAAGGAACACAAAAACAACATGGAGGATAAAACAGCTGATATGGAAATGGAGAGGATAAAGCCACATATGGAGGTGACTTGCTGCCTATAAAATAATGTGATCCTCACCTGAGGTTTCACAATGTCCCACAGTATTCCCGCCATGAAATTTTTTTCATTCTATACATATTTCAGGTTAAAACAAGGGTATTGTCCTAGACTGCAAGTTTAACAAGTATGAAAGTGAACTCTCTGGTGGGGGGGAAAGAAAGGCTTACCATTAGAACAAAATATTTAAAAAGAGACCAAAACTAAATGATGACCAGGGGTTAGACAAACAGGACCACATGATTCCAGGTTTGTTTGCTTTTCCATCCCAAATTCTAGTCTAATTCATGCCTTTACTTAGTAACGGGTTAAATGCAATGGATATATTTATACCAAACCCATTCTTAATGGAAAGATCCATGAAAACAATGATTTATAATATTAGAATAAAGGAGGAAGATAAGAAAGAACAAGATATGTAGGGGATTGAGATAGCTAAGGAACAAAATATTCATTCTCTTCCCCATCTATTTCAGCCTGTGCAGATTCTGCAGTTGCCCAACATCAGACAAGCTTTCTCCTAGCTTCCAGGGTTAAATTAATGCTGGAAATCTAAAATCATGAAGTAGATTTGTAAATCAGCAATTTTCTGCAAAAAAAAAAGTTTTACAAACTCATTTGAGTTTTCTCTCTAATTTACTCATCCTTTACACCTCCTTATTTGTCTTTTCTTATTTCCCACAGTTTAAAAAAAGGTATTGTTATATGTTTAAGCCACAGAGGACTAAGTGCAATGTTAAAATGCTACACAAAAGACACAAGACAAGGTATTTCCATTAAATTTACACTGCATAAAAATGGAGGGTATATGGGACATGATTAATTCACAAATAGAGCCTTTAGTCTGATTTGTGGTGGTAAGCATGCTGTCATAGGATAAGAATGTATTAAATTACCTTTTTTGCAATTATTAAAATTCCTTCTTCACCTTACAAGTGAACTTAATTTCAAGTGCCAAGAAACTCCCCAGTGAGCTTTCCCATCAAGTATTTCATAACTAGAAAGTTAAATACATCTGCTAAAAGAGGACAGGTAATAGTATAATCCATTTTATTTTAAAAAGGCATGCAATTTCAGAAAGTACTAATACTAATAATATAACCACCTAGTTTAAGTGTGATACTGTAAAATACCTTACCTGCCAGTCTACATATCGAGTATCCACAGTAGCTGTGCATACAGATGGCATTGCTTAACCAAAACTGCTTAACTTTAGAACTATGGTGTTTGAGATCAGTTTTAAAACAGGCAAGTAGAAAATTATAATTACTGCAATAAATACTGATTTTCTTCAGGGCATCCATGTCACATTAGAAAAAAAGTCAGTATCTTAGCTCTACTTAATTAGGCAACCCATGTTTTCACTAACTGAAATGGGAAAAAGTAGTCTACAAATTTGCTAATTAACTAAATGTATTCTGGCATTTCTGATATAGCTACACTTCTGGAGAGAAGGAAGCAAAAGGGTGAAATCCCACTATATATTATAGTAGAAATATAATTATGAACTTACGTTTCTAGACAGATATATTGTTTTTCATTGCTAAACCTGAAGCTCTCACAAAAGATACAATGACATCCAGATCTTCTTCCCCACTAGCAATATGCCTTTTTGAATTATATTTAAGGATGAGATTACTGGTTGCAAGAGGAAAAAAGTGTTGAGGTAGGAACAGTTTCAGAATTTTTCAGCATAAAGCAAGTTTTGCATCCAGCCCTGAATATAGCAGAAATAGCAATTTTGGTGGCTGGCTTTTTTAGCTGGCTACTGCTTTTGGTCTCACTCCCTTGTTACTGGATTCCAGACACTTTGGATATGACACCTTTGAAGGTTTTGGCTCTGGCACTACTGCTGTATTGACAGGACATTTTATTGCTTCAAATGACCCCTGCAAAGGAAGGCTGTGATTGGGAAAAGATGCTGTTTGTGTGAGGACTAGTCCCTCACCAGGACTTGTAAATCACAAGTTTGAATGGATCTGTGTTCAATGGAAAGCCAGCATGGTATTTTTATAAGGAAGGTAAAACAATTTAATTTTGTTTCTGCTTTTAAGCAAAAAACATAATCCCATTCCCTTTACTTCTTATAGTCAATTCTTCTTATAGTCAATACTTCTTATAGTCAACCCTTTTCTACTTCTGTGCTAAGGAAATTTAATGAGGTTTCTACATTCATTGTATAATGGAATTAATCTCATCTGAATCCAGCCTTGATAGTCCCAATCATACTTACACCTTGGTGAGAGCTCTGTTAGTCTTTAATTACCTTTTCCTCTTCATCCATATTCCTTTTCACACAATAAAAATCTTCAATGCCATCAATGACACAGTCTCTTTGGCCCTGTTACTTCTGTGACTCACCACAGTGTTGAAGTTCATGTTTATTTTATTAGTTTACTGTTAAATTGTTTGCCCTAATGTACCCCCGTATTCCTCCGAAGCTGGTTTGTCCCTGGATTGTATCTGCCCCAGAAGTTGCCCCTTATGGTATTCCCCGCCCTTTGTTCCAGCTCCTTCCATGTCTGTCAATGTAACCCTACTCCCCGTTCCGGAACCTTCCCTGTCAATCCTGTCTTGGGCCAATCCCTGAGTGTTCGTCCCCTTTGGGTCCCATTGGCCCATGTGACCTCTCCTCCCGCCTGCCCTGATTGGCCCTAAGCACATGACCTAATTCCCCTCACTTCTCCCCCAAGGATTCCCCATTGGCTGTTTGTTTGTATCCACCCCTTGATTTGTCATTGATATAATCCCGTGCACACTAGTGCTTTGCTCCTGACGCCTTCACTTGTAAGAAGCCCTTCCCTGTTGGAACCTCAAGACAGAGAGCATCCTGCTTTCTCCTTTACCCAATCCTTGTCATGGTTGGAAGACCGTACAGCAAGCAGCTCTTTGGTAATCCCCATACCAAGGTAGTTCCCCACTCCTGGCGTGGTGCCAGAGTTCTACATTGAGCTAGCCCAGGCTCCAGTGGGCCGTGTCACCACAGGAGGAAAAAGCTAATCTTCGTAAACATCCCTATTCCTTGGCTCTACATTAGTGCTTCTTCCATTAAACCCATATTTCTCTTATTTATAGGTACACCTGTTCTGCAGGAACATACCAAAAACTTTATCAACATACCAACAGCTGTCCCCTTGTCCATTGATGCAGTCACTTCATTGTAGAAGACCACTAGATTAATAAAGCATAACTTGACCTTGGTGAAACCATGTTGGCTGTCTCTAATCAACTACTTCTCTTTCAACATATCTTCCATGAGAATCTGTTTTATGATCCTTCTGGGTATGGAGGTTAAAATGACTGGTCAGTATTTCTAAGTGTTCTCCTTTTTTAACTCTTTTTAAAAACGAACATGAGTTTTCCCTGTTTTCAGTCATGGGGGTCTTCACCTGATTGCCACGAGTTTTCTAATATGATAAGGAACTTGACAACTATGTCATCAGGACTCTAGGATGCATTTCATCAGGTGCCATGGACTTCTGTATTCCTCAGATGGTCTTGAATCTCATCCCACTTACAATGAGAGGGAATTAATCTCCCAAATCCCTGCCTTGATGCTTAAGGGTTTGAGAGATGTGGGAAGAGAGATTATCGTTGAAAACTGAGGTAAAATATTTTTGATTACCTTGTTCTTCTCTTTGTCAGGTCTTACTGGTTCTTCTGTCTTACTTAGCAGTGGGATACATTTACTTAAGCTGCATAAACCAATAAGTGATGGAAAGACATTAAATCAAATACACTAAGAAAGAGAGCACCATAAATTATATTGAATATAATTTACAACCTTTTAACTAGAAAATTTTGTTTCTTAAACTAGATAATACACACAGCTTTGTCTCTAAGCATACAACTAAATGAAGTTACATCTTCTTGACTGTGAGTTACATTTCAATCATATTTACTAGCCATGAAGATTTACTATTCATAAATTTAACCAAATCTAACCTATCACTGCCTTTGCCTCCATGATATCCCATGGCAATGAGTTGCACTACATATTTCAGAGATACATGAAAATTACCTCCTTGGTTAATTTTCAGCCTGCTATCTGAATACTTCTTTCAATAAAAGAAGCAGAAAAACACAGTGAAACTGAAAATAATTTTTTCTAATACCCTACTTGTCTTCTGGAGCAGTAATAATCTTTCAGCTGCTAGAACAACAGCAGATGTGCAGTAGATGTTTTACATCATGTTGCACTTACTTGGGGACTATCACCTTCCAGATTAGTAGCAGTAAACCACATCACAACATGGAGACTTTAGAAACAAATGCTAAAACAAAAACCAACCAAAACAACTCTCTACTATAAAGACTTCAAGACACAATGAATTCTTACAGGACTTTCCTACTTCCAGTAGAAGGAGTGCTTTCCAGCTACAGAGAGAATTTTGGGTCCATAAGCATGAAAAAGGATAGTGTAATGAAGTGTCCCCACCAACCTCAAGTCCAGCGCTTAACTCCAGACCAGCACAGCACCTCTATTATCCCAACCCCTGCAATACTATGGAGACAGGATGGGCAGCTGTGTGAGGCAGTGCAGTGGCTTTCATTTTGTGAACAAATGGGGCAAGAGTGAGAGCAAAACTATTTCTAATTGATACCTATATGTGGAATTGGGTCTTGGAGGTGGGATGGGAGGCTAATGTGGTAATACTCTATTGCAGTCCAGCTCCAGCTACTCTTATTTCTGGACCTAGATGGATAATGACAGGACTATGGGAAGGAAAAAATGGTAAGGTCTGAGCTATACTATAGACAAGGGAAAATAATCACCTTTCAACTAATGGAAAAGTACAAGGAGAAAAACAGAGCAAGAAAAAAAATTATTTTATCCAGTAATCACATGATTATCGCATGCACTGCTCCAGATCCAAAATACAGAGTATCAGAGTACCAAAAAAACCCTGTCAATATCACAAGGATAAACGAAGCAAAAATATCACCCATTCAACTATACTAAAAGGCAACAAGACTTACTTGAAATAGACCATAAAAATATATATTTATATACCCTCCACCATAAAAAAAAAAAATATATATGTACCCTCTTACGTGAGAAACAAAACCCAAACTGAGTTACATTCACCCTGCTAGTCACAATGGTTATTGTTTCTACATCACATATTTCTTAACCAGATAAGATTATATTCCACATAAGATTAAGTTAGGTTGTCAAGTGGTGTTCCTCATGATGACATTATATAATAGAGTAGAAAAATAGTGTATAAAATTAACAGCATCTTTTAAAATCTCAAAAAGCAAATTACCTTGTAACAGGCAGAAAACAACTTTTCATGACTCAGATGAAGCACTCTGAAAAGAGAGCCTGCACATGGAATAGACTGTCCATGGAAGTGGTGGAATAAGCACTCCTAGAAGTGTTCCAAAGGCTTGTGGATGTGACACATGGAGTCACAGTCACAGTGGTGAACATGGAGGAGCTGGGTTAACAGACTTGATTATATGGTGCAGGACAAAGAAAATAAATCAATAAATTATCTATTTATTAATAAATAAACTAATTAATTAATTAATTTCTATGAACTAAACTTCAGAAGTTCATTTACTACAGTTACAACAGAGTGATCTTGTTTATGATATTCTAAAACCAATAACCATTGTTTTTGTTCAGTTTGGTATCCATGTCCAGACAAAATTTTGTCAAAGCACAGCACACACTCTACTAGCAGAGAGCCAAAAAATTTTCAGGAAAAGAGAGATTGTTAGGATTTGGAAGGAAATCTGTGAGCTGGCAAAAACTATGTTGTACTTTGTTGCCTCACTGGAGTAATGCATTTCTCAGGTGTTTAGAATAGAAACAGGTTCAAGCTTTACAACTGTGCGGCCTGAAGAATTACTAAAGGCAAAGTATATGTAGATCTAACCACAGGCTACTGACAGCTATCAACAGGAGTCAAATTACAATCCCTTCTGAAGGGTGGCTGTAAAATCTACCCTTTTACAAGGGAATTCAGCATGGGAAGAGAGGAAAAGAGAGTAGGAATCTGTGTCATGCCTCAGCTGCTGTACAGCACCCGGCCTGTAACAGCAGGTCTTGCCTTCCGTTCTCAGTTTAAAACCGAGCAGCTAAACCACCAATCAAATTTATACACCATAACAGAAAAAAAATGGTCACCAGCACATCTCAGAGCAGGGTCTCTTATGAGGCCTGGTTACTAAGGGAAAGGGGCTGAAGAGACACGGTAATATTGTACTTCCCTGGCACTGCCAGAGAGCCTTCCAGCTAGCACAGGAATTCAGGAGGTATTTAAATCCACACCTTCATACACATTTTAAAAGCCATTAAATACATTAAAAAGCCATTTATAATTTCTCCACTGCATGAGAACCTGAACTGTAAACTTAATCATGTGGAAAAAAGGGAGATGGTTTATCTGTTTTGGACTTGATGCCTCCAAATACCAACAAGAATAGCTATTCTCTTTTATATAATTTAGCTCCTCTGGGATCAGCCTTCACATGCCACAAAGTCCCATGCAGCCCACCACACTCATTGTGCATTCTGCTGAGTTCCACAGGGAAGAAGTTCTGCCTGTTCACCCATTTGTTATCAAATACTGACCAGGGTAAGATTTTTCACATATCCCAGGCCTTTTGATCTATTGTGGTTGGTTTTGTGTGGGTGGTTTTAAATTTTTGTGGGCTTTTTGGGTTTTTGTGTGGTTGGTTGTTTGGTTGTTTGGTTGTTTGGTTGGTTGGTTGGTGGGTTGGTTGGTTGGTTGGTTGGTTGGTTGGTTGGTTGGTTGGTTGGTTGGTTGGTTGGTTGTTTGTTTGTTTGGGGGCTTGGTTAGTTGGTAGATTTTGGTTTTGAGTTTGATTTTTTGATTTGTGATTTTGGGAGCTTTGGGGTTTTTTTTAGGTTTGATTTTTTTGAGGGGGGGGTTGGTGCTTTATTTTGGGATTTTTTGGCAGTGATGGAGAGCCAGGGGGTGTTGAGCAAACCTACAAATTTTAGAAAATTTTCTCCTTGGTATAGATGAAAAGCTTGAATTTCATTCCAGGTGTACAGTAGACATTGCTGTAAACTTGTCTTGGTGGAGTTATAATGGGATCTGGATTTGTTATCATTTCATATATGTCTCTTTGTTGCTGTACATTTCTGTCCTGAAAAAAAGGATGGAGGTCAAGAGAGTCTTGGATCACCTCAACATTCTTTCCATGTCTCTCTTGTGGCCACAAGAATGCATTTTCCCCGTCTATCTATTGTATTAAGATCTAGTTTTAGTATTTAGAGTGTATGTACAAATACTTAATAAACGGTTCTAAAAAATTTTTGTTTATAAACCAGTTAAATAATTTTTTTGGCAGAGAAATTCTTCAGAAATGGGAGATCTTGTATTGCTAACAAAATATTAATAACATACTCACCAAACACTAAAACACATTTTAGCTTACTAAGTTTCTGTAAGTTATTTCTATCTGTGCTCTCAAGCATGAATAACTTTGTACACATTCTTAACTGGTCCTATTTTCATACACTGTTTCTGGGGAAGGGCTACTTACTGCTCAGTGTTAATCAGAATGGAATATCCTTACTGTTATATTCAATGTCAAAAGTAATTTAAGAAAGTGCAATGAGAAGAAAAATTTGTGTTCTGGATGAAATATATAACTCTATTTATAAACCAAAATCTGAAAAATACGAGTTAAACTCTAAACACAATATTCCCAGAATCAGCTATCCTTCTTCACAGTTTAACCAACCAAAAGAAAACATAAAAACCCCTATATTCATATGCACATTTACAAGACCATGAGAGTAGTGTATGCCTTACAGTAATGCTAATGAGTATATCTCTAAATTGGTTCACTTGGATTCTGGATTTTAAAAAAAGAAAGAAAAAATAAATCATCATGTTTGTGCGCAGAAATTAGACTTGTACAAAGCAATCAGATTCTTAGCTAATCCTACGCCTGTTGGCATTCATTTGTTTGAATACATTTTGTTATTTGGTGCAGATATGCTCACAATCTACCACTCCCAGTGATACTGAAAAGCAACATTCTCAGCTCTCTTTAAGCAATGGAAGAAACAGTGTTCTGCTTTAACTCATTAATTCGTATATTTTATTTCTGTACTATTATAATATGACATTTCACAAATACTAACTTATCAATTATTAAGGAATTATATTACTGTTTTTGTTTTGAAACAGCTACACAGGTATGAGTCAAGAAATCCACAATGTTTTCCAGAGTATTAGAAGTTCTTTCCTAATCTCTTTATAAAACATTTCTTGTGTATTATATCACCTTTCCTGAAAACATCATGGTATCAAATCTTTCCAGTAAAGCTTCTTCTCAGAGTGACTTTTGCCCAAACCGATAAAATGAAAAGATGATGCAAAGAAGATGGCACAATAAACAATAGAGATAGAGCATTTGGTCATATGGCGAGACAGAGCCAGTAAATAGAAATTCACTACATTAGGTTATCAATAAATATGCAGGCACTTATTTTTGCTGGGCAATGCTAAATAGGTAAATTTCAGAATATTAGCCAAGAGAAAAATATTTAAGTTGAAAACACAGTTTTTAAGCAATAAACAAGAAGAACCAGATTTTTTTTAATGACACAATGTATTAGCAATCAAAACCTTACTACAAATGTGAGAGATTAATCTCACTGTGAAAGGCTGCACATTGTCTATGATACTTTAAATCTACTACCTTATCTGTATCTGACAAAGTGAATTCCTCAAATAAAGTATTTTTACCTGTTAGGAAGATTTCAACAAAGAGGGGTTGCAATGCAAAGATGGGAAATTTGTACTTAAACTACTGAACTACTGGGAGCACGGCTGTGGTCAATCCTGAAAGCGATGCAGCACCCAGGAGGCCCCTGAAGAGGGGAGGCAGTGGAGGGCTTGTGTACTCCAGAGGTTGTGGCACCTCCGGATGTCACAGAGTAGCAGGCACAGGTCAGTAGGAGGCTGTTCTCTAAGCACATTGCCACAGGCCATTTTAACCATCATTTTCCTTTTTACCTGTTTGCATCTATGCACAGGCCAACTATATCTTATGAATCATGAAGTGCACATATTTTTAAGCATGTACCTTGGGGTGCAAAGGAGAGCTAAGGGAATTGCAATAACAGTAAAACCTGCAGCAACAAGTATGTCAGTCTGACACTAATGGGTACAGTATGGATTTTGTGTCATTTTGCCGGAATGGAGCAGGAGTGTCAAGGTAAAATTCAATTTTCTGCTGTACTCTTGCAAGAGTATCTGCATAACAAAAAGGTCAAGTGGCCCAAAAGAATATCTTTTAAGGTATTAGAGCTAAATGGCTGTGCATAGTCTACCTAGCAAAACTTACTATATCTCATCCAGAGTACCCCTACATTAAATAAAATGGACTATATTCTGCTTCTCTGATCTTTTAAGTTACTCTTTTTTTTATTAGAAAATTAGAAGTGAAAATGGATCTAGAAGAAATGATTTGTGACAGCCATGGCAGATTGTGCATCTGACAAGTGTAAGCTCTAAGAATAAAAGAGCTTTTGATAATTTTATTCTAAGCGACATTCGATGGGATTTAGGCTTCTGCATTACTCAGACACTTTTGAAATTTTTCCCCATAAAAGGAAAAAAAAAAGAATCCATTCATCAGATGAGAATATTTAAATCCTAGCTCCAAGCTGCAACAGTTGTCTCAGGGACACTTCAAGATGTAACAGTAGTTCATACCAGAAATGACACAGCAAAAAAGCCTGCCAAACTGAGGCAAAACCTTCCCTATTTCTGCCACTCAGATAAAGACATTCATCCAGACTATGTGATGCTTAGGATCTTCAGTTTTGATGGCTTATTCACCCTCCTACTGAATATTAATGAAGCATGGATCAGAACCATACTGTCTTCTTTTAGACCTGAAAGTTGGGATGAAATTAATAAATGTGGAGGAAGAAACAATAAAATCACAAAGACATGAAAATTACTGAAAAAAAATTAATGTGCTGACATTACTGCATAAGTGGATGATATGTTGTTGTGTGGTTGGTTTATTTTAAAAATAAATTGCAATCCACTCTGACATTTCTTCAAGTATTAAAAACATGTCAGGAAAACCCGAGATACTTATTTCCTGCTGGCAACTTCCAGAATAAAAATGCTGTAGAGAAAAGTCAAGTAGTGCAATCACTTTTAGGTATGATGCATAAACAACAAAAACATTTATGCTATCCATAAAAATCTTAATCTCCTCAGGTCCCCTTGGACCTGTTTCCTGTTGCTCTTTTCCCTAGAGAGCTACTTACACAAGTACAGAGAGGTTGTAAGGTTTGGGCAAAGACAAATTAAGTCTCTTTAACCTGAGACAAAAGTCTCTGCAGGTGGAAAAGTGGTTGATATTTTCAAACTAAGGTGTTTAGCCACACAGCTTCCGTTGAAATGAATTAGAAGTGAGCAGATTATTCTCTCACCTTGTTTAAAGAAGCCTCAAGCACATAGTATTAATGAGTAAAGGGATGGGAGGAGAAGAAGAAAGTGAAAGCCCCATAAACTTTTTAAAGAAAAATAGTCTAAGCTGAATGTGTGTTTCAATTGTAAGATCCAAAAGATTTGGATGTTTTGTGTAATTTAATGCATACAAATACACAAAGCTTATTAAGAGTACTCAAGCCTCTTGAGTTACTTAATAAGCATGAATTATTTCATAAACATACCCTGTAGCTTGAGGTGTATGCAGGCACACAAGGGGAAAAATAAAGTAGGGCAATAAACAGCAAAAAAACTTGCAAATTTAAATTTAAGGCTGTAACATCCCCTAATTTTTCTCTCAGAGACTGGTATAAAGCCAAGTATTAAATATCAGCTTTATTATTTGCAGTATAAGTTAAATACAGATATACAATGGTATTCCCTTTCCTTGGAAATTCAAGGCCAGTCATATTGAATATATTTGCAGTTCAAAGCTATGAAGATCAGGTTCACAAAAAATGCCTTACCATTAGCTGGCTAGTCAAAAGGCTGTCTTTTGGTAATTTCCCATTTCCATTGGTATATTTTCATATTTAAAAGATTTAGCTATAAATCAAAGGATCATCATCCTCATCTTTAAAAATAACCTATTTCCCAAAAGAAGTATCATTGTCACTGGATTATCTCTGGAAGCATCACCTTAGACATGGCTTTCCATGGAAAGTGATGATCTCTTTCCAACAGCCACCTCAGGTAAGGAGCAAACTCATGGATATTGCACTCATTTTCCCTGTTATTTTGAAACTCATGCAGAAACAGTAAGTCCCAAGCCTTTCAATCACCTCAGTTTGCTTTGAAATAAATAATGTTGAATGGCCAATCAGAAGTCATGTAAGTCTTTAATTTCTGTTTTGTGGAAGCAAAAAGCAACAGCTTGTGGTACTAGAATATTTTTTACTAAACATACCTTTTTTAATTAGTTGTTCACAGCAATGAAAATGAATGGGTTTTTTCTCTTAAAAATTTAAATGCATCTAACTAAAAGAGGGGAGACCTTATCAAGGGGTACAGAATGAAACAGTGTATTCATTTAAGATACAATGCTTTTTCTATTTTTTATTTTTATATTTTTTTCTTTATTTTTTCCAAAATCAGGCACAGTGGCCTCAAATTTTCTTTTTCCTTTCTTGTTTCCCTTCTTTTCTGGAAAGTTGGCATTATTTTCTGAAATCCAGCACTCACAAAAAATATTGAAATAAGTCTTATGGGTTTCTATGTCAAGTTCTATGATGATATGCATTATTTTCATTCGTAGAAGCAGGAGGCACTTCAGAGCCCCCTTCAGAAACATGACACTGTCTTGATGTATGTGTCCATGCTATTGTTTTTATTCACCTTTCACCTCCCACTCTACCTGCATTAGATAATCACAGCATCACTAGGAATGACTATCTAACCAAAAGATAAACAAATTTACTTTAAGGAGACAGACATTCAGTCTGCCATGGCGGGTTCTGACAAGGCAAATACAGAATGGCTTCCTCCAGGCTTTTAAGTTAATACAGAGCCCCTTATCACCATCAGTCCAGTGTGTCAGTCAGAAACTGTGGTCTGTGGGGCCACACTTTCACAGATCAGACTATATTCTTGATTATGCTTTATGCACCACCATAGTAGTCTATGCTAATGAATTCCAAAATAATGTACAAGAAAAATGAGCAGAAATATGTAAGGAAAAGAAGCTAATCATTTCCCATTTGTTGTTCTAAATGCCCCAGTTTGTTGGCTTATGGCAACATCCTGTCCTAACCTGCATATGTAGAGAGGGGAAGAGTTCAAATATACCTGGGACAAGATTAAGACAAAAAAGAGGCCAAATGTTGGTAACCAAAATGGTAATTCACTTTTATTTACTCTTAAGCAAGACAGCATGAAGGAAAGATAAGAAAGTAGAGAAAACCAAAGGATTACAGAAAGCAAATGACAATCACCACCACGGGTCAGACTTGCCCCATGGACCCTCTTGCCCCAGTCTGTCAGCGGGGAGAGCTCAGTCAGACTTGCTGAGCAATTATACAATGGCTAAGTGGTGCTTTATGGCAGAAACTATCATGTCCCATTATCTTCAACTGCAGATCTCTTTGATGGCAGGGCAGTACTGAAAGTATGGAGAACAGAAATGAGGGGGGTGAGTATCCTGTGGAGAAAATGACTGTACCCAAATACTGTTTTGATCACGATGGCAGTGATAGGTGGATTTACAAATGGATTCACCAAGGAAAAATCAGAAACACTTCAAGTCTTCCAAGACTGACAAAAATCCACAGCAAATTGTCACTGATATCATCCTTAGGAATAAAAAGGCCTTGGTAATTTTATCTATTTAGATGCTCATTTTTAGCTCAGTAAATTTGATCTTGAGCATGTTTGTGAGTACAAAAAAAAAAAGAAAATAATGAAAACAGGAAAAAGCAGGACACTCTAGGTAGCTGTTACACAGACAGGCTGTATGAATTTGCCACTTTCTGGAACGGTTATATATTCTGAACATGCAGAGCAGACTGTTCCAGTTTCCACACTTAATGAGCTTGCTCGTCGACCTCCATATGACCTTGCTTAAGTACTTTTTTCTTAAAGAAAGAAGTCTGGATGTTTACTTCTAGTAAGTTCAGTGGAAAAAAATCATGTAATTTCTTGGCTCATAAGAATTCAGAGCTGTATGGTTATTTGCAACTCTTTGTCACAGGCTTATTCTTTTACCTTTGGGCGACACAGAGTTTCCCTTTGTATCTGAAACACTGTTTTTAAAAGGGAGCAGATCCTCTAGTAAAGTTGTTGGTGGAACAAAAACCACTAGATATCTTGAAATACCAGCATTTAAAATGCTTCAGAAGTGCTTAACTGTGGTACAAATATATATTTTACTTGACAACAAAGGAATAAGAGCAGGATGTGTAGAGGAGTAGAGATTAAAGGAATGTGCTCAGCAAAAGACAAAAAGAAAAATTTGCTAATTCATGTATACATTTTGCAATTTGCATTGACATTTATATTTTCTCAGCCTCTTATGTATTGAAATCTCTTGTTTGTCCTACAATCAAAGCATTCCTTTGTCTCTCCATAGGTTGTCTTGGCCTTTCTTCTGCTTCCCACGTGTATGTAAAGTGCTAGGAAAAAACATCACAGGCTCTAGAAGACTTCCGGACTCTTTTCCCTTCTCACAGTACGATTTTCTGAAAAATAACAGAAAATAGTTTAAAAACAGCAGAAACAACATAAACTACAAAAGAAGGGTAGTGAAAGGAGGTACAGAGAGGAATTAAGGGTACACTGGTGGCTGGACAAGAGTGCTGGGTCCAGTTCTAGGGTTCCCAGTATGGGAAAAAAAAGGTCATTTTGAACAGAGTCCAACAAATGTCCACTGAGATGAGTAAGGAAATGTTGCATTTCTCCTGTGAGGAAAGGTTGAGAAGGCTGTGATGGTTAGAAGTTCAGGGGAATTTTACCATGAGTACTAATACCTGAAGAGAGGGTGTGACGCAGATACAGCCAGGCTCTGTTCAGTGATACCCAGTGAAAGGCCCAGAGGCCATGGGTAAACACTGAAAAACAAAAGGCTCCAGATGGTTATCAAGGCACACTTTCTCACTCTGAGAGTGACCAAACACTGTCACAGGTTACTTGGAGAGTTTATGAAGTCTCTACTCTTCAAAAGATTCAAAAGCCACCTGAACATGGTCCTGAGCAATAATCTTGATGGCTTGCTTGAACAGGGGACTTTGAGCAGATGACCTCCAGTGGTCCCTTCCAACCTCAGCCACTCTGGAATTCTATGATTAAGGAAATTAGGAGGAAATTTGGATGTCAAATGAAATTTAAAAAGCACTAGCAGAACTCCTGCACAGAAGATGTACAGTTTGTGAAATCCATAGATTTTGTGTACAGAGACAAAGCAAATGTTTGGATTAAGATTAGGAAACCTCAAAAAGGTCAGATATTGAAGTCTTATATGATTCCATCAGTGCTTCAACAAAAAAAAACCCCAAAAAACAAAAAACCCAAAACCAAAAACAAACACAAAAAAACACCAAAAAGCAAAACCAAAATATACAAAAAACCCAAAAAAAGCAATAAACAAGAAGGTATAAGGTATATCTATCAGACTTGCAAACAGTCTCATGCAGTTAAAATTAGCAAAGTATCAAATGAAGTGGAAAATGACTGTAGCTAAGTGTTATTACTGCTCATAGCAAACAGGATTTAAAATTAATTAGCATTAATATACTACTCCTCTGTACATTGTGCAATAATGAGAAATGCTGATGTTACACACGCATCAAATGTCAGATCATGGTGTGACAGAACAATCCTTAGCAATGCAGAGCAATGCGCAGAAGCCCAGAAGACCTCCACTGAAGAAGTCGCCCAATGTGAAATCATCCAAATGATCCCATCCAAACTGTTTATCCTAAAAGATATTGTGAAATCTGAATTTGCAGATAGAAGAAAGATTGAGTAACTACACAACAGAACTTATTCTTCCTCATCTCCTCTTATAGAAAGAGAAGAAGTGCTTTCTGACTCTGAGAACTGCTTCCCTATGTTTTCAGTATGAGGATGCTAAGTCTTGTCCATTCACTGCTGTTCTAGGGTAGTAAAGGAGCTTTTTAGAGTGGGTCACATCCACAGTACCAGGTAGAGAAATACTGCTTATTTTCAACATGTGAAGGAAAACCTCCAGTACCACATAGCAGGTAAACTCTTAATCTATTTTCCTTATCTGGTGCCATCATTTGGCCCCAGTCTTGCAAGCAGCAGGAAGCTTGATGGTATTAATAAGGCCTTAGCACAATATTAGCTTCAATTTTTGTGAATCTCAGAGCAAGAGAAGCACCCACTTTGGAGCTTTGAACTCATTCATATAATTTAGTCCCTTCCAAAATTTCATTTTCAAAAAGTGCAAATAACTTCATTTTCAAAAAGTGCAGGGATGTTTCAGCTTTTAATCTACCTGGAGCAGTCCAATCTAATATCCAAGGTCACTAGTCTGAAGCTTCTATGTGACATGTGCTATAAATAAATATACATACTATTTTGCATCTATTTGTGTTGCAAGCCAATTGAATTTGGAAATTATTTGCATCTGTGTACTTACATAATTTGACAACTTTGCCCCTTTTTAACTAGCTTATTTTTTAACTTGTTCAGCAATTCAGAAATGGTAAATAGTTACTGCTTACACTGCATTAGTGTGCAGGGTCTATTGCATTCAACTTTGCAAATAAGACTGAGCCACCATCGGAGGCTCCATACTGTGACTTCTTTGCTCCAAGGAAGTTTAAACATGAAAGGATGAACACAAATGAAACAGCAGCACTAAGCAGTCACTTGCCTCATTCATCATATTCATGTCCTCTCTGTTAGGCTCATAATGCCTCTCAAGTGTTGAATATTTTTTTCCCCTTAACTTTTGCATTTAACTTTCCTCAGCTCTTTTTGTGCAATTTCTTTTTAACTTTTAAAATATCATTTGACAAATTTTGAGGATCTAAACATTTTTCCAACAGACACGTTGGTTAAATTAATTTCTAATTCAAAATGTCATGCTTTTGCACTTCATGCATTCAAAATGTCATATACAAGTGCTGTGGCAGCAGACTATGGAAATCTTGGCTTGTGGAGGGAAGATGGGAAGGAATATAGTAACAGATGCTCACACATATTTATAGATTATTGTACATAGAGACAGACACACAGCAGGTAAGGCTAGGACAGAAAGGGATGTAGTTCTTCTCTAGAGCCCTGCATGATCATTTAGAACTGCTGAAATAGTGCTGGTTACAATATGACTTTAAGCTTATTTGCCAGTATGGCTGGAAATTTCCAGTTCTAGCCAGTCAGTTTTCTGTGCCTTTCTAATACCAGGTCTGCTGCTTCCTCATGGCACAGCTAACCCTGCTGCAAAACGTCCTACAGTGCTGTGCTGTTAACAGCGAATCTGCTGACCTGCAGCAAGCTGAGCAGAGGAGGCCAGGGAAACAGCATGAAACAGCATCTATTACTTATGGAGCTCAAGGCCATTTATTTGGCTTGCTCCAGCTTCTTCACATAGCTCAGTGGTCCAAAATAGCCATAAAAATGCTCTAATACTTATGCACTTGGCAGTCCTGGAAGTATTCTCAGTATTCGTCTCTTCTTCCACTCTGTGCTCCTCCTTACTTCCCCAGACTGGAAAGCCTAATTTCTCAATAACAACAGGTATAGCCTTTGGTTGTTGCTGGCAGGTGGCAAATACCATGAAGTAGCTCTAAGACTGATCTGCAGTCTGCCAGCCTTTACCTGAAGATGCTTCAGTTGCCAACTTCTTCAGGTAGGCCTCTAGAGTCTTCAGAGAGTGTTTAAACATTTTGCTAATGCTGCTTTTTAATTTAACCAGGCACAGGTGCCCACAAGTAACTGCATTAAGTTTTTACCCCTGGGATTGTGTGAAGCTAATGTATCCAGGTAACACAAAGAGGACCACAACCCATGGCTGAAGTGCAAAGAGTAGATTTATTCCATCCTGCTGGCTGGAGAATTCCAAAAAACCAAGCAGAGACACATGCACTGCTAAGTTCATTTTAGCAGGGGCAAAAAGGACAAAGCCAAAGCCCTGCATATCCAAGAGCCTGGAACATGCACAGATCTTCACCAGGCTGTGTTCTACAATCTCTGAACACTCTTATCTCCCTTCCCCACCTACAACGAGACCCCAGTCTGTGGGAAAGGCATTTAAGTCTTTAACAAAATCCTGTTATCTACTTTGAGAAAATTCCGTTTCTTTTTCAGCAGACAGAAAACAACCCAAAGCAAACCCAAGTACTGAATTTTCTCATACTGAGTATTTTCTAACATCTCCCAGGTGCAGAGTTGGTCTTTAAAAGAAAACAATTCTAAAACCAGCTCATTTTTCTCTCTCCTTGCCAATCTTCAGTTTTTCAACCCTTTCGTCCACACGAGGATAATTTTAAACAAAAAATGGTGTATATATTAAAATGCCTAGGAAGCTATTGTCTATGTGGTTTCAGTAATCTTCATTAAGATGTTAGGTTTTAAATATTCTCAGTCTGAAAGAGAATCACAAAATGTTTACTACTCACAATCTAACTGAGGACTTCCAAAACCTATTCTAGAGACAAAAGTACCTGTAAACCTTTATTTTTTTTATATTGTCAAACCAGTATTACAAATTTTCTTCCTAGAAACTGGAGTTTTTAAACCAACAACAAAGAGTCAATAATCCAGAAACTGAGGTAGCTTCTCAGTCCATTTCATCACAGCCTTGAGTGAAAATAGAATTTAGCACCCTTCTCCTTAAATACAACTTCATGGTGGCAGAGAACAATAATGCAGACAGACAAAAAGTGACAACCTTTCTCACCTTGGGGCACTGCAAGACTGTATTTCACAAGATACAAAAAGATGAGAGAAAAGGTCATTTTTTGCTGCCCTTTTTTTTCTTTTTTTTTCTTTTTTTAATGTTTCATCTGCAAAGCAAGAGAGTCTTAAAAAAAAAAAAAAAGAGGTCAAACACAAGAAGCAGGAAAATGAAAACCACCTTTTTTTACACACTACTCCCATAATTTTCATTATTTTAGAGTTTAGATGCTAACAAAACCACTACTTTGCAAAACAAATTGATACTGAATCACTCAATACTAATGCTATAACAGCCCCTAGTAAATAGTTGGGCCATCATAGCTGTGATTTCTCCATGAATGCTTATAGCAATTCCAGGTATAGCTGGTGACAAGAGTGTATGGAACAAGCTCAACAGCAACAGCAAGCAGGAAAAACAAGCCACAACAATCAAAAAATCTTTCTGAAACCTTTACGATAGTTGTCTAGTGTCTATCTTTTTATTATACTTGTGTGCACTATAACTCCCTATTTCTGTAACATCACAAGTCAAAACTGTATTATGACAGGCACATAAAAAGAAATTGTTATAACTTTCCTGGACTCCGGACCTCATCTGGCTCTCGCCGACTCCCTATCAGTTGTATGCCAGAACTTGTCCCAGCCACAAAGTAAGGGACCTGTCTAAATTAAAATTGAAGAACTACATTGAAAGAGAAGCTCAAGAATAGTATCTAAAAGCAAATGGTTCTTTAAGTCCATCTGTAATTAGGGTGATTTATAATAAATATGCATTCTGTAAACATGTTCCTACATACATGCGCCCTTGCACCCTTGCACACATGCACACACACACACACACACACACCGCATTTCTGTATGTTCACATCTACCGCATTTCTGTATGTTCACATCTACATGCATTTAGCTGGAAATCTCACTATCCAATAGAAACTAAAGAATAAAGTAAGCTAAAACTAAACAGGAAGAACTGGATCTCTTGTGGCATTGAAGTGTTAAGGCTGAATAAAACAGGCACAAACTGATATTCCAGCTATATCTTTGTGAGACACACACAGGACATTCTTCCTCTCAGTTCGTGAAGAGTATAAACTTGAAAATCCTTAGGATACTACAAAGGTTCTCTTAGTCTTGGCCTGTGTTTTGTTTTTGAAGTGACTATTGATTATAGGAGCCAAATAGAGATGTAGAATGCCAGACCAAATGGAGAACACAAATCACTGCTGCTGTCACAGACGCAGAAACAAAAGGGCATGTTTGGGGTTTAAATGTGGCTGAATCTCTAACGCAAAGGAATTGAGAATTCTGTGAGGTACCTGCCATTACCATCAGATTTGTTACCACTTACTTAAATTAATTTGTGATTCTCCAGGTGTTTCAGTATAAATGAACATCTATACATGGAAAGGAAAACAAAGGATGGGAGAACAATCTCTTGTCTTTTCATACTAAATGCTTCAAGACCAAAGGTATAGGAATAAATGTTCAAGACAGAAAGGGGAGGGTGAGAAAACACAAAACGAAAAAGGAAGCATACCTTTCCAGTGAGGTGTTTCTGAAGCTTATAGCTAAATCTGCTTCTTGTGGTTTACTGAACTCTGATCATTTTTCTTGAAGGATTAGTGGCAATTATCATTAAGGCTCAAGCGTTTAACTGTGACTGCTGCAATAAATCTTACTAAAATAAGTGAAACATACTTTTTTTGCATGTGGCAACCTGTCTCTGAATCACAACCATCTGTACAGAGTTATTGCCTGGTGCACACAGATGGCAGTAAAACAACTAAAAAGCTATACCATTCTTTAATCATAACTTCTAACACAACAAAATGAAGTTTGAGTCAGACCATTAGCATTTGAAAGACTATATGATGACTGTAATTAACAAGTACACTTTAGAACCCCTTTATAAAAAGTTATATTGGTTTCTAATTGAAAAATAGTAACACCACTTGCACTGGGCAAGTGTTTCCATCTTTGACAGCTGACTTAGAGAAATCATATGTTAACAATAGAATCTCAGTCTTAAAGTTTTTATACTGTACAGCTCCCTTACAGATTTAAAATGACAGTGAAAGGTAGTAGAATAATTTATTCCTTCTTGCTTAAGGCACAGAATCATGAATGCTTCAGGTCAGTAACTGCAGGGCTACACTAAACCCCTGTCACTCCAAATCAGTTACAAAGTGAGCATCTGTACTCTCTGCATAGCCCTCAAGGAGGGGAAAAAAAACCACACCTCTGCACAATACATACAAATTCTGGGGCTCTGAACATGAACAGTTCCTAAATGAAGCCAACAAACAGTTTCACAAATTTCTCTCTTCTGCATAATACCGTAATACCTGCTACATCCAGTACCATCTATTGGATAGAAGGCACCTGAATATTTCTACTTCAGGTGCCTAAACTCATACTGTAATTTTGGTTGGAGGTGATATGGGAATTTATAGTGGCTGTTAACCCATTCAAGATCTTAAAAATGCAATCACTGGACAGCTTTTGAGACCTGTAAGACTATTACCAAAATAGGCTCTCCCACAGAGACATGTCAATATTTTCATGACAACATGTCTTTTCTTTACCTAATAAAGCTTACTTTTTAAAATACTCCATCCTTCATTTCCTATTCACTTCCAAAGGATCTATGGGCGCCAAACTTCCTTTAATTTTATTACCCTACTTTTACCTAAAATAACATGGAAAAGAACAGGGAGCACAAATGGGTTTCCATGGCTTAAAAATTTACCATTTATCATCTGACCTGCATCAACTAATAACAGAATGCTTTTACTCATTATAGAAGCAAAAGCAAAGGCAAATCTTGTTGTATTTGAAATGAACTAGAAGCTTGCACATGGTCAGTTGCGTAGTTCATGTGAAGAAAGGGAGCTTGTTAAGCCATGGTGACTTCCTGCAAAACCATTAATATTTCAGAAAGCATTTTACAGCATCCTCTGCTTGGTTCATTGTGAAGAGAGCTCTCAGAGAAATCAAAAAGGAACTGAAGAAGACAGCAGGTCCCCAGATAAAGGCTGCTTGTACTATGTTGTGAGATTGTCACAGCACCAGATGAAAATGAACAAATTTAGATTTAAAGTACTTAAATAGGCTAGCTATTTGAATAGATAACTTGATCTCTTAAAGTATGGATCAGCTACAGAAACATTTTACAGAATATACAAAAGAAGCTTCATTAGGAAATTGTTCACCAAAATGTCTACAATGTTTTTCTCTTACAAACACCTTGTTCTTGTACAGTATTAAACAGGCACATGTTTATCTCAGTCCTTTGTCAGTTCTGAGTACAAATAATAGGAGACAGATGTGGTGAATGTATATGTATCTTGTGAAGCATAATAGCAATTCCTTGATGGGCTTTGGGTAAGCATTTGCCCTCCCTGGGGCATGTTTGAACTGTTTGCGATTCTTTGCTGCCAGCTACACAGCTTGCTACCTGTCAGGAACTGGAATTGGCAGAAAACAGCTGGTAGAAATCAATGGATGTGCCAGTTCTGGTTCATCCAGCAGAGATACTATGGAACAGTGCCGCAATTCTGATTGGAATTAGGCAGCACAAACAGGTTTTATTTGCTCATAGCTTCAGTGCCTTCTCAGTCAGGGAATATTCAGGTTCAGATGATGTTAAGTGATTATCAAGTTTTAAAACCTGAAATTCACGTAACAAATAATAGAAGAAATCATCTGTAAACTGGGAAAAAGAAAAGCCAGTTGCTCTACAAATTACACCAAAAATCCCATTGTGAGTCTGTGTCAGAAATGTCAGTACTGATGTTGGATCTATTGGTCCTGGGAGCATGAAAGAAGAGCTCAGGGAGACTGTAGAGCTTTAAGGATGGGAGCCTTCAAATGCAAGAACAATCTAACCTAATACTCTTTAAAATGCAGGAAAATAAGGAGACCAGTCTGTCTTGGCAGATAACTCATGATAGAGGAAGGGTGGTAGGATGTTGCAGGGACTGCCTACAGCAAAGTTTGGAAGCATTGCCTGGGCACAGTATTAGGATGCTATAAGGAAAACCCCAGCTTAATTGGACATTTGCGAGGAATTTCAAAAGCAAAATAAGCTTTTGCTTTACATCAACCATAAAAGCCTGAACAAAAAAAAAAAGTAGAGACATTGTTGAAGAATGTAGGTGATTTCCAAGAGGAGACACAGGTGAGGATGAGTTACTCCATACCTTCTTTGCCACAGTTATCCCCATCAACTTCTCCCAGGCCTCCATGCTTAGGGGCAAGATTCATGGAGAAAGACTAAGACCGGGGGATGAGCATCAAGCCAGAAATTACCAGAGACAACTTTATCCATAGAAATCCATACATTGAGACAAAACAGCATTCAAGAAAAAGTGGAAAGTGGCTGATGTTCTTGCAAGGCCACCCTCCACCATCTCCAAAAGACAATGCTGATCAGGGAAGATCCCTGACAGTGGGAAATGGGCAAACATCACAGCCATCTTCAGAAAAGGCCCAAGGGGGCCTTTTTTGAACAAACATGAGGTTGGACTAATAACACCTTAAGATTCTTTCGAACCTGAATGATCCCATAAACCTTTAATAGAATAAGTAACCCATGGCAACAAATGTAAAAAAAAAAAAAAAAAAAGAAAAAGGACTAAAACACCCTTACAATATATTGAAATAGATAGATTAGATGGAGTAGATAGTGTGGAGGTCTGTGAGCCTACTGGGGAAAGGGCAGTGGCAATGCTCTGGAGAGATGCACCTTAGGCTCTGGGCATTTGTCACAGCCCAGGGTGAGGAAAGAAGCTTCCCCCACGGTGCTCTGCAGCACTGTGTTAATTTATTCCCGTTCTGTCCTTCTCACTAGCCCATTGACCTTCCCTACTGCTTTTACCCATGTATGTTCATGTTCTAGTAAGTTCTCCCTTCCCTGTAGGGAATCCATTAGTGTATAACACCACCCATCCACCCTGGCATTCCCTATTGGTCCCTCCCCTGTGTGCCACCCTTGAGGCCGCAGACCACTGGATCCCTGATGCTCTCCTCCACCCCATCTTTTCCTGTATTTAACCCTGGACCCTCCTTTATCTTTGTCTTTGGCCCCTGGATGCCTTCAGCATCACCTGAAATAAAACACGTTGTTGCTCCATGCCTGGACCCTCCTGTGTCGTGCGTGCGTGTGCGTGTGTGCATGCATGCATGCATGCACACACGCACACGCACACACACATATACACATAGACACACACAGACGCACAAGCACGCGCGCGCGCCTGCATGCACACACACACGCGCGCACGCATGCATGCATGCATGCGTGCGCGCGTGTGTGTGTGTGTGTGCACGTGTGTGTGTGCATGAGTGTATGCATGCGTGCATGTGTGTGTGTGCATACGTGCGTGTGTGTGTGCGTGTATGAGTGTGCGTGTGTGTGTATGTATGTGTGTGTGTGTATGTCTGTGTGTGTGTATGTGTATGTGTGTGCACGCGTGTGTGTGTGCATGCAGGCGCGCACGCGTGCTTGTGCGTCTGTGTGTGTCTATGTGTATGTGT
>VXAX01004857.1:131120-144236 GCA_013399835.1 Leptocoma aspasia | reverse complement strand
CGAGGGGACAGAGCTTGTGGGGGACACACCTTGGTGGCTTTAGGGGAGCAGACCTTGGTGGCTGTAGGGGGACAGACCCTGCAGGGCTCAGAGCTGCTGCCACGAGGGGACACAGCTCTGGGGAGGACACACACCTTGGTGGTTTTAGGAGGGACAGTGATGGCTTTGGAGGGGGACAAACCCTTCTGGGGTTTGAGATGCTGGCAGAAGGGGACACATCTTGGTGGCTTTGGGGGGACAGACAATGATGGCTTTAGGTGGACAAACCCTTCTGGGGGCTGGGGAGCTGTTGCCATGAGGGGACAGAGCTTGTGGGGGACACACCTTGGTGGCTTTAGGGGACAGACCCTGCAGGGCTCAGAGCTGCTGCCACGAGGGGACACAGCTCTGGGGGGACACACCTTGGTGGCTTCAGGAGGGACAATGATGGCTTTGGTGGGAGACAAACCCTTCTGGGGCTTGAGAAGATGCTGTCAGGAGGGGACACAGCTCTGGGGGGGACACACCTTTGTGGCTTTGGGGACAAACCCTGCTGGAGGTTGAGGAGCTGCTGCCAGGTGGGGACAGAGCTCTGGGCAGGAGGACTTTGGTGGCTTTGGGGGCCAAGGAGCCGAGCTGTGGCTGCCAGGAGCTCTGTCTCCAGCTCTCCCAGGTCAAACCCCACCAATCTCTGCTTCTCTTGCTTTTTTTTTTTTTTTCCCCCAAATATATAAAAATCAGCTCCATCCAGACACCTCCACAAGTTCTGCTTCCAGCACCACCTTCCATCTTCCCTTTGCTGCTGCCCTTCCCAGTGCTGACCTTTGAGGAGTCTTTGGGGCAGAGGTTCCTCAGCCCTGGGACATGTTTGGGAGATGGTTTTGGTCCTCTGCTCCTGCCAGAAGGGCACTTGGACAGCCTGGACCAGAATGGGATGGTGGTGGAGCCATGCTGGGAATGGAGGGATGGGGCTGGGAAGGGGGCACTCACTTCATAACCAGCATTAAAATCAGGACCTGGACTTTGGTGATCCTCCCAGCTGGGGATATCCTGGTTCTATCCTCTGAAGGTGCTGGAATCTCACTGCACTTTGATTTAGCCCCAGGTATTTGCTGTGTGTGTGGCGTGGAGGCAGCTCTGCCTGTTGTTCCAAGAAATATTCCTACATTTTCCAGCCTGAGTACTAAATTGGTGGCTTTCAGCAGTTCCCTAATTATGTGAGACATTTTTTGTACTTAACAAATGGTTCTGATTCCTGCCAGCACTTCAGCCTGGTGTTCCAGGCCCGTGGGTGTCGGGGAACAGAACATATTTCTGTGTCTGTGAATATGATCCCACACGTTGTCTTAAGTGGGAAAATGTTCACAGCCCTTATATGGAGAGGGATTTTTTTTTCCCCCCTAAATCCATCAGTGCTTTTTCCTGCAGTACTAACGCAGTTTGATCTTCCTGGTGCTCTCCAGGCTGGATTAGGAACCAGAAATATGCAATGAGCTTTCTTCTTTTCCTGCCAGGAGTGTGCTGTGACCTGCTCTGCTCTCAAACCATCCAGGAATTGGGCCTGGAAGTGGGGGATGCTTTTCCCCACCTGCAGAGCTGCCAGGTGAAGGTACCTGGGAGCAGCCAGGTGCTGTTTCTCCTGGAATTGTGCCTCCCTCCTTATCCTGGCTGGGAGCTCCCACCCTCAGCTGTGTTGGTGGCATTGCTGCAGCCTCCCAGCCCTGCTGGCAGCTGGGAATTGTGGAAAAGGCTGGGAATTGTGGAGAAAGCTGGGAATTGTGGAAAAGGCTGGGAATTGTGGAAAAGGCTGGGAATTGTGGAGAAAGCTGGGAATTGTGGAAAAGGCTGGGAATTGTAGAGAAGGCTGGGAATTGTGGAGAAGGCTGGGAATTGTGGAAAAGGCTGGGAATTGTAGAGAAAGCTGGGAATTGTGGAAAAGGCTGGGAATTGTGGAAAAGGCTGGGAATTGTGGAGAAAGCTGGGATGTGTCACAGCATGGTAGCAGGGCCCTGCTCCCCACTCCTGTGCCAGGGGATTGTGCCGTGTCACACAGGGAAATTCAGGGAACACAGCAGTTCTGGGAGCACTTGGTGGTGTCCTGAGGGAACACTGGGGAGAGGCTGGGACACACTCCTGGAACGGAGCAGGAGGAGTTCCTTGGGCTGGTGGAGGGGTGGAATTTCCTTCCAATGGATTTTGTCCAGGAATACTCATGGCTGCATGGGGTGTTCCTGCCCAGTGGCATCACTCCCAAATCCTCTGGGGCTTTGTGATGCTCATGGAGGAGCAGGAGTGGAGTGAGGCCTCCTCCATGCTGGTTCCTGGGAAAGCTGAGGCTGGAGGGGAGGATGGCCAGGCTGGAGTGGCCGTGGGCACTCAGGGCGTGGTGTGTGCTCCCAGGGCTGGGCACAGGGACAGCATCACCCCTGACCTGCTGGGAATGCTCCTCCCAATGCACCCCAGGATCCCGCTGGACACTGCTGGCCAGGGACAGCTCGTTGTCCCTCAGGATCCCGCTGGACACTGCTGGCCAGGGACAGCTCGTTGTCCCTCAGGATCCCACTGGACACTGCTGGCCAGGGACAGCTCGTTGTCCCTCAGGATCCCACTGGACACTGCTGGCCAGGGACAGCTCGTTGTCCCTCAGGATCTCGCTGGACACTGCTGGCCAGGGACAGCTCACTGTCCCCAGGTCCTTCTCCAAGGACTCCTGCAGGATGTGCCATTTTGGGGATGAGGTTCTGCATGAGCCTTGAGCACCAACTCGGTGAATAGACCTGGGCTTGTAGGAATTCTTCTCGGGATCGTAGAACAGGGGTTTTCTGTATTTGTTGATCCGTGGCTGCAGATGCTACAGTGTTTTTCTCAGGACTTTTTTTTCCTAGCAAAGCCACTTCTCAGGATTCCTGCAGAAACACCCGGGAAAGAGGCCACACTGAAAACTGGGAGCACATCAGCTTTCCAGCCTGGGCACAAAAAGTCCTGAGAACAAGGAATTCTGTGCACTTCCCAGGGCTGTCCTTGTCCCCACCTGCCAGGAAAAGGCACTCTTTTAACAGGGTGTCATTCTCGCTCTGCTGGATGAACACTTCCAGTTGTGATGACAACCATGTGGGAACTTGGACAAGTGAAAAAGGGAGCTCCAGGAGCTGCCAGGCACAGGCCTTTCATCAGAGCTGCTGTTTTGGGGAGACAGATTGAGCATCAGTGGGTGTGAGGCAAAGTGTCAGCCTGGATTTAATCCTTGTCCAAGACATCTGGGGTTTGGAGCGGTGACTTTGGATAAATCTCATCCCCAAGGTCACTCTCTATCCATGGGGAGGGCTGGGAAAATCCACCCACAAAGCAGTTGTCCGATTTGTTTCCTTCTTCAGTTTTTCTTTAATCCAACTGATTTTGTGGGAAATACAAAACTAGGGTGGGAGTAAGGAGGCAGGAGAGTGGCATTCCAGGGAATTTTGGAGTGCCCATCCCTGGAGGTGTCCAAGGCAGGGCTGAAGGTGACACCCAGTGCTCTGGGCTGGGGACAAGGTGGGCACTGGGCACAGCTGGGGCTTGGTGAGCTTGGAGGGCTTTCCCTCAATCATTCTGGGATTCTTGTTCTCAGGATTTGTGTCTCCTCTGTGCAGCTCCCACAGCTGGAATCTCACCCACAGGGCTGGTGAAGGCAGGGAAAACCTCACATTAATCTGGGTTTGGGTAAATGTGGATTCCTTCAGCTGGATTTGATCCTGCCTGGCCCCCTGAACTCATCATCCCAGCGAGGGAGCTGCAGGAACCAACGTCTCCCTGCTGGCCCCAGACAGGAACACAAAGAGTGCCTGAAACTGTGGGGTGGGAAGAGCTTTCCATGTTAGGGCACTTGTTTTCAGCTGTGAGCTGTCGTTTCCAATGATTATTTGTTTCCTAAGAAATCCTGGGCAGCTCATCCCCACATCCAAACACTTTTGCTTTTTTACTCACCCTGATTTAATCCCTCTCTGCCCAGGAGTTCCTGACCAGCTGCAGCAGATCTGACTCTGAGCTATCCCACAGCTTTTTCTTGCTCTCTGGAACACCCAGAAGGTCAAATCCCATCCTTTGTGTCCTCATAATTTAACTGGAGTCAGGAGTTCCACAGAGTGCATTCCCCGGATCCCAGTGCAGGCCAGGAGGGTGCTGGACCTGTGGGAGCTTTTGAGTGAATCAACTGCTCTCTTGAGAGGCTCATCCATGTTTATGTTAAAAAAGCTTCCCAAATTTCCTCTGGGGCAGCTACAACCCAGCTAATTACAACAGGAATCAAAAGGGGAGTTTGAAATTGAAGTAAAAATAAAATAAATAGAAAATAAAGTAAATAAATATTGAAATGGAAATAAAACACAGAGTGGTGGCTGCTGCCACTATTTAACTGCAGATACAACGTGAACACTTCTTCTTAATTAAGGAGTGGAAAAAGCTAATTAGCGAACTGCATCATGGCATTGTTGTGGAGATGAGGGCTTTGTGATTAAAGTTGCTTTGAGGAAGCAGGCCAGGAAAGAAATCCAGGTTTCCTGGAAGATCTGTAATGATTTTGTAATTGATTTCCTGGAGCAGGATTTTTCATTTAATGGGATTTCAGCTGCTTGTGTGTTTGTGATTTATTTGTCAACAAGAGGAGCAAAAGCCAGGTTTGTTTGGAGCAGTTCTGAGAGTCCTGGGACAAGGTTTAGTGGGTGAAGTGCAGTGCATGGAAAGGAACTTGAGCTGTGGTTTATTCTGCACAGGTAAACTGGGAATTTGGGGTGGAATTAGAGGAGCTTTGGGAGGGTGGAATGAAATGATCTTTCACAGAACCCCAGAATATGCTGAGTTGCAAGGGACCCTCAGCATTACTGAGCCCAACTCCTGTCCCTCTGTAGGACACAATCCCACAAAATCCAAGTGGGAATCCCAGAAAGGGGGAAAACACCCCAAAAAGGGGGAAACACCCCAAAAACCTGTGGAATCCAACCCAGACCATCCCATAATCCTGTGATTTGGAACAAAACTCCTGCAACTCACAGAAAAGTTAAAATACTTTAATTTTAAACAGGTTCAGACAATTCCAGGGCATGTGGAGAAGCTGAAAATGAAAAGCATCCTTTTCCAGAGGAACCCTTGGACTGGGCAGTGTCCATAAGAACCAGGAATGGGCCAGGACCTGCCCCTGTTTGGAGAGTCCCTGACACCAGCCCACCCCACACTGCCCTCACAGTGCCCACTGCTGGTCCCTGGGGTGGGGTGGGAGATGTTTGGTGGCCTCAGGGCAGGAGGGGACCTGTCCCCTGCAGGTGCTTCCCCTTTTCCCACTGCTTGGGAAGCAGATTTTTCCCTGCTCTCGGAGCCAGGCTCCCGCTGCTCACATTTGCAGCCTCATTTCACCTGGGACAGTGCCTGGAGCAGCCCCGTGGGATCCTGGAGCAGCAGAGCTTTATGGATGAGATAATCAGCAGCTCCTGAAAGTGATTAAATAAAGGTGGCATCTCCAGTCAGTGTTCTGGGGTGGTTTTGCCAGGTTTTGATGGATTATTTGAGTGTTTTCAGGAGACTCCATATTGGGAGCAGCAGGCAGAGCATTAAATCCAGGAATCCCAGGGCCTGCTGAAGGTCAGCATTCCCTGTGTCAGGTGCAGGGCTCTGCATCCAGCACAAATATTACAATTTTTGCAGTCATGGGGTGAGTTTTGTGCTTTTTCCTCCTGTTTCTTCAGTTTAGTTGTTGCAGTGTTCTATAAAATAAGTGGGGGAGAAGTTATGGCAGAGGACAAATATTGGGATTTCTCTTCCTTGTGTTCCCTGTCTCCTGTGAAGCCGTGGCCTGACAGTTGGATTTCTTCCTTTGACCTTTTGGTAGAGCAGCTTTTCGTGGAATCCCAGAGTGGTTTGGGATGAAAGGGACCTTAAAACTCATCCCATCCCACCCCTGCCATGGCAGGGACACCTTCCACTATCCCAGCCTGGCCTGGGACACTACCAGGGATCCAGGGGCAGCCACAGCTGCTCTGGGCACCCTGTGCCAGTGGGAGACCTTAAAATCCAGATTTTAAATTTAACATCATCAGCAAAGTTCTCCAAAGACTCCTCTCACTATTTGCCCTCAGTTTGGTGGTTTTTGGGAGGACAAAAATGTCTTTCTTTAGAATCGCTGAGCTCTTAAAAATCCCATTCCTTTAGATGTTGATGGTAATTAGGAGGGTTAATTAACCAGGCTTTCCTGGTGGGTTATGGCAGCATTAAGGCACAGGAAGGTGAAGGTCACAACCTGATTTGTGCTGCATGGAAGGACCCACGAGGGCCACCAAGTCCCTTTCTTCAGGGAGTCCCCCATGCAGGGATCATGGCCAGGTTTGGTGTCACCAGCACCCCGACCCATGTGCCAGGATCTGGGATAACCCCGGGTGGCATTCAGGGCAGGCAGGGCCTGTCCCTGCTCCTGCTCAGAGCAGCAGAGCTGTCACCTGCCGTGGGTGGCTGTGGCAGGAGGTGACAGCTGTCACCTTGCCCACGCTCCTCTCCCTTCCCTGATCTTCTCCTGCAGCAGGAGGAGCCTGGAGTTTGTGGGAAGCCCTGGAGGCTTTGCCAGTGACTGTGAGTGGCTGGTTCAGGGGTTTAAAGGCTGTGTTGGAGCAGCAGCTCAGCCCTGCTCTCCAGCCTGATCCCAGCTCAACCCCACACCCAGCCTAGGCTGGCATTCCTGCCAAACCTATCCTTGATCCCAGCTCAACCCCACACCCAGCCTAGGCTGGCATTCCTGCCAGTCCTATCCTTGATCCCAGCTCAACCCCACACCCAGCCTAGGCTGGCATTCCTGCCAGTCCTATCCTTGATCCCAGCTCAACCCCACACCCAGCCTAGGCTGGCATTCCTGCCAAACCTATCCTTGATCCCAGCTCAACCCCACACCCAGCCTAGGCTGGCATTCCTGCTGGCCCATCCTCAGCAGCAACACTCACACACCATCCCAAAGCTCATCCAAAGCCCTCGCATCAATCAGAGCTTATTTCAAGTCTGGGGGTGCAGCACTGAATATTTCAGATATTTTAGGAATCAGAGCCTGTGTGCTTCGGCAGCTGGGGATGGGTTTGGAGTTTGGTGGGGATTGATTTGGGTTTTTTTTTTTGGTATGTTCATTGGCATCGCCAGGCACTTTCCTTCCAATTTGTTTTGATTTTCCCTTTCCAGTTTGGTCAGAATGGCTTTTGTTTGTTGGGAGCTGAACATTTCTGTGCTTGATGGTTGGGTGAGGGTTTTGTTACCCTGTGAAGGGGCTGATGCTGCAGGGGCAGGCTTAAACCCAAGGCTGGTTATTTTACGTATCCTGAGACTTTTCACCCTAAAATGGAGGTTGTACTTCCCACTTTTAGCCTGGAGAAAAGGAGGAATTTCTCCATGGAAAAGGTGGTCAGGCCTTGGAACTGCCTGGGGAAGTGGTGGAGTCCCCATTCCTGGAGGGATTTCACAGCCCTGTAGATGTGGCACCAATGGAATAAAGGGCCCTGTCCATTCTCCTCACTGGATTTGGGATGAACTCCAACATTTGGTGATGTAAGGATTCCAACAATTGCAGAAGAAACTCTCAGGCACTCTGAGTGTCCCTGAAAGGCTTTGTTCCTTGTGATGGTTTCCAACATTGCTTCCAGTTTCACAGGTTTTAAAAATATCCTTCCCAGTTTTGGTAGGAGGAAGTTTTCCTGCAGGAAAGGCGAAATCACCATAAAAGGCTTGTTATTAAATCTTACGAGCTCAGTGTTTTTAATTTAACTCGTTACATCACAGGAGTGTGAATTCATTAAACTTCCTATTCTTATATGTGGGATCTATTTTAGCTGATGAATCTCTAAGAAAAAGGTTGGAGATGCGTCAGCAGCTCCTGTGGCTCTCTGGGAGGAAAATATATGGAATTAAAAAGGACTGTATGGAAGGGAAGGGAGCAGGGCCTGTGTCCTTCATCCTGCTGGACAAAGAGGAGGGAACAGACCCTGATCACAGCCCGGGGGGACAGCTTGGAATATTCTCATTCCCTTTCCAGCTCTCTGGGTGTGTTTTATCCTCCATAGAGTTGGGGTTAACGAGGAAATCCCAGCCCAGCTCAGTCCCTCTGAGCTCGGTGCTTTGAGGTGACATGTCCAGCCCCTCGGTGGCCCTGGCTGGCTGTCCCGTGCTCCCTGCCCTCTGAGCGTGTGTCCTTCTGCCAGCATCTCACATTTGAGGCTCTCTTGCAGCTTTATTAGGAACAAGTTCACTTTACAAGACCTGAGCTGTGCAAAATGGGGTTTTTATGGGTTTTATCCCGGCGCAGGAGAATGTTGCTGTGGGGGCTGGTGCTTCCCAGTGAGGCTCTGTAAATCCCCTGCCCCCTCCCCAGGGGATGTGGCACTGCTGGGACAGCCCAGCTCTGGGGGTGCTCTTTGCTTTTTATTCTGTTTTTATTCCAAGTGTTGTAACACCCCAAGCAGATATTGCTTCCTGCTATCCCAAATCCCTCTGCAGCACTGCATTCCCAAGGGCAGATGGGGCTCCTCCCTTTGCCTTTCTCTGAGGGCTTGAACTTTAAATTTAAACTTTGTTTGGGTTGGGAGGGACCTCAGATCCCACCCATCCCACCCCTGCCATGGCAGGGACACCTCTCACTGTCCCAGGCTGCTCCCAGCCCCAGTGTCCAGCCTGGCCTTGGACACTGCCAGGGATCCAGGGGCAGCCACAGCTGCTCTGGGAATTCCATCCCAGCCCTGTGGGCTCTCCTCACCCTCACAGGGAGGAATCCCTTCCCAACATCCCATGCATCCAGGCAGTGAGAAGCCATTCCCTGTGTGCTGTCCCTGATTTTCAGTCACTTGCACAGAAGTGATTCCATGGCTTTGGGGAAGAGCTGAGGTGGCCAAAGGCCCGGAGCTGTTCCTGGACCAGGCCCCGCTCCAGCTCCCCCTCACAATTTGGCTTCTTCCCTAAACCTTTCCTGGCTGAATCCCAAACTCTGCAGTGCGAGGCCCTGCCTGCAGCACCCTGAGCTCCCTGTGCAGCTGGAAATGCATTTCTGGGATCCCTCGTGCCTCTAATCCCTGCAGCAGGAATGCTGAGCCTGCCCTGGCGCTGCAGGTTGAGAGGCACACGTGGACTGGCATTAATTTTATTAAGCTGCTGTAATTCTCCCCTAAATAATGTTGTGTGCTGCTGATTCCATTACACTGTGCAGGATCAGTGTCAGGCTGCCAGGCCTGTGACTATTCCCATTATCCCATTTTCTCCAGTAATTCCTGACTGCTCCCTTGTAATTCCCTTTGCCAAGGAAGTGCAGTTTGTCATAAAAAAAAAAAAAGTGTTATTTTAGTTATAGTTTAGTCCTCGTCTTAGAACACAATGGCTTCAGAGAGTTACAGACACAATCCCAAAGATTTTTGGAAAAGAAGGCACTATGGAAAGCAGGGATCTGCAGGGAACATTGGCCTGGACTGTCCTGGTGGTTCTTGCTGAAATAAACCCCCAGAAATTCCCATAAATTCTCATTAATCCAGTGTTAGAACCATCATAGAGGCATCAATACATTCACTGCTCCAATAAGGGATCAGTTAATTTTATTTCTAGATTTCTTCCCAAAATCCTGGCAGTGATCAACAGGCCACCCCTCTGGCCTGAGTTCTCCCAAATGTTTGGGAAACAGGGAAATTCCTGCAAAATGTGGAAAACTGCTCTTATCTGGTGTGTAATCCCAGCCAGAGTGGCTTTTGTGTGCTGGGAACCCCCCAGGCCCCCCCTGCTTTTCCAGGGATGATTTACCACTCCATAAATCAGGATACACACTCGAGCAGTAAAAAGGGACAATATCTCAAGGTACCATAGAGAAAAGTAACATTAGTTACAAATTTAGACAGTCAGTGCCACCCTGTTTGCTTATTTACAAGAGAAATAATTCACCCAAACTCGACAGTGAGGGAAGGGGAGCTGCCATCTGAGGCTGGGAAATTTTGGCAATTTAGTTATCAGGAAAACATAGCTGGAAAATACAATTTTTCTGACTCTCAATAACTGTGCAATAAAGTGAATTTGGGGCTGATGGTGCACCTTGCACTGGGGGAACTCACAATTCCCAAGCTGCTGGTGGCTCTTTCTTATCTTCTGAGCCAGATCTGCAGAAGAAGGAAATCTATTTTCAGAAAGGCAGAGAAATCCCCAGTGCTGTTCAGGGACTCTGGAAAAGTCTCCCTGTGAGCATGGACTGTGCTGAGGTGTTCCTGAGACACCAGGACAGGATTTGCTGCCTTTCCTCAGATGTCTGGAGAAAATCTGAAGGAAAATGATATAAAGCTGCTGCTCTGGGTTAATTTAATTTAATTTCTCTGTTACATCAGTGACTCCTGGTCAGGAAAACCTCTCAGGCAGTTGGAGGAGCAGGGCAGAAACCCCTCGGAATTCCAAGCTGTCCTTTCCTGATCCTCATGGAAGGTGTGTTTAGAGGAGCAGGGATTAGGAGTTTATTAAACTCCGTGCCCAGGGGTGGTTCTGGTGGCATTTTGGTGCTCCAAGAGCCCGGTGGTGCTGAGGGCAGCAGGACATGGTTCAAAGCACAGAACAATTTGCTAATGAAGGGCTGTGCTTGGGATGGAACCTCGGGGAAGCTCCAGGGAAAGGGAAATGTGCTCGTTTTACCTTTGCATTTGTAACTGCACAGCTGAGAACAAGGGCAGGGAGGGAGGGAGAGGCTCCAGCTCAGGCTGCACAGGAGAGAAGTGAGTCTCTTCACCGAAATGAGGCTGATTGCTGGGATTTCTTGAGGTAAAGGAGAGAGGAGATTCCTCAAGGAGGCAAAGCAAGAGGGAAAATAAAGGATTATTTATTTATTCCTTTGCCCAAAGAGGAGCTAATCCTGGAGTAAAGGCTGGACCCCTTATTTCCAAATCCCCAGTGGAGATAACTGGATAACTAAAGATAAATATTGTGGTTAAATTCAATGCAAATTTGTCTGATTTATTTTGGTCTTTTTAGACTTGGGTTCAAGTTTTGCTGTTCAGCTGTGCTGTAATAAACATTATTCCAGCTGACCGTGCAGCCTGAGTTTGAGGTGGGATCCTGAGGGATCAGCTCGGGCTGGCATCCTCAGGTGCTGGATCTGTGCTGGGCACTGAGGTGTGAGAAGAGGAAATCCCTCTTGGATGGCCTCTGGCAGAAGGCCCAGCTGGGAAGGGCTGCAAAAGGCAAACCTTTGGACATCTCTGTTTTAAACCATCAAATTCCCGGCTTCCCAGTGCTTCTAAAACTCACCTTTATTAGCTGTCATTTCTGCTATTGTGTTACTGATTTTGAAATATTCAGGGAGCCACAATCCTTTGGATTTTCTTAATGAAGTCCTGGGGGTTATTTGTTGGACAGGGATGTGAAAGTGATGGATCTGTGGTAACAGCAGGAGGAAAGGGGATTGCACAGGACTGAGGGGCAGGAGGGAAACAGAAAGTTATTGAGGATCAGGGGTTGTGTCTCCACGAGGAACTCACCTGGGAGTTCCACAGCCTCCTTTTCCTGCTGTTCTGTATCCACCTGCTCCTGGGGACGGGTGATCCTCACACCTGTAACTCCTGCCTTGGAGTGCTCCCCAGAATCAGGGAATCACAGAATCACTGAGATGGAAAAGCCCTCTGAGCCCATCGAGTCCCCCAGCACCGCCCAGGCCACCCCTGCCCCATGTCCCCAGTGCCACATCCACAGGGCTTTAAATCCCTGCAGGAATGGGGACTGCAGCCCTGCCCTGGGCAGCTGTGCCAGGGCCTGAGCACCCTTTCCATGAGGGAATTCCTCCTGCTGTCCAGCCTGACCCTCCCCTGGCAGGGCCATCTCCTTCTGTCCCATCCCTTTTTCCTTGGGAAGGGACCAGCAGGATCTCCACAGGTGAACCCAGGGTGACCAAATCCGTGTGTAAGGACATGGTGTGGCAGTGAATCCTCACTCTGGGGAGCAGCAGCAGGAAGGGGTGGTGGAGCTGCCTTAGGCCGCTGCAGGATGGCTCCTGTGGGAGCTGGCATTCCCAAAATCCACACTGGGAGCTGTGCTGGGTGGGATGTAGGCAGCGCTCTCTCTAGAAGCTGGGATGAACTCTTTCCATGAAATCCTGGTTCATGGAGTGACTGAGGCCAGCCAGCCCCAGTCTGGTCACCCATTCCTTCCTCCATCTCCATTTCATTCCCTGTCCTCCCTTCCCAAACCAGAAATATCCCTCAGAGACCCTCTGAGTGTTCCCCCCTGTTGTGTCTGTGGAGTAAAGGACACTCCAAGCTCTGCTGGGAGAGCAAAGCAATTCCCCTCTTGGATCTGACCCAAAAATTCCAGTCAGTGCCTTGTGCTGTACGTAAGGAGAATGTTGGGAAGTTGGAGTGAAATCCCCTGTGACAGGAACACGTGCACATCCCAGCCTTGGAATGTTTCCAGTTCCAGAGGGCCCTGAACCAGTCCTGTAATGGAAACAAACCAGGATTTTAATATTTAACCAGGAGCTCCATCTTTTCTTTCCTGGCTGGAAAAGTGAAAGTTGTGTTGGGCTCTTTTTGTTGGAGAAAATTGGTCAGTGACAAAGAAATAAGGATTTGCCGTGTCTCGGCTTTGTTTGGGATGGAGGGAGAAGGGGGAAGGCGAGGAAGGAATTCCATAATTCCGTGTGGAGGAGCTGAATGGAGCAGCAGGCAGGAGTAGCCCTGGGCACTGAGTGATGTTTTGCATCACTGAGTAAAAATGGGCTTGGCAGGGTTGATATAATTCCAGTCAATCCCTCTGAAATCTGGAGTCCCTGCTGGAATTCTCCACTGGAAGTGCTGGGGGTGACGAGGCCCTCAGGGACAGGGTGGCATTGGTGGGTCAGGGCAGGCAGGAGTTGGATTCCCTGATCCTTGTGGGGCCCTTCCCACCACGCTGTGCTTCTCTGACTTGTTCCCAAGTGGAATTGACCCCTCTGGAATCCCACTCCTGGAAAAGCTCCCTGGGAGGATCCAGCCTGGATGAGAGGCAGCTGGGCCTGACAGGGAGCTGGGGCTGCCAGGTCCTGAAAATCCAACCTCTGCTGGTATCCCTAAAATCCAACCTCTCCTGGTATCCATAAATCAAATCTCTCCTGGTATCCCTAAATCAAATCTCTCCTGGTATCCCTAAATGAAA
>VXAX01004857.1:96319-121480 GCA_013399835.1 Leptocoma aspasia | reverse complement strand
CACCCTGGGCTATGTCACCCTGGGCTATGGCACCCTGGGCTCTGGCACCCTGGGCTATGTCACCCTGGGCTCTGGCACCCTGGGCTATGTCACCCTGGGCTATGTCACCCTGGGCTATGGCAGAGCAGATCTGCCGCAGCAAATTACTGCGGATTTGCACTTGCCAGTGGGGTCTGACCACCCAACAATTATCATTTAATAGCCAATTTATCCCGCGGCAGCTCCGGCGGTGAGAGGGAAATCCCAGGGTCTCCAAGGTCGCACGCGGCCTGGATCAGCTTGGAATTGTCAATGGAACCTTGCGGTTCATTGAAGTGTTCCCGTCTCCAAAAGGAAGCTTTTGTCTTGTTTATTGGGCTGTAAATCTGCTGGAAAGGGTTGGATCGCAGTTAATTAAAATGCAAGCAAACAATGAGCAGGATCTGCATCTGTCACGGGGTTTGTTTTGGGGTTGTTATTGTGGCATTTGGGAAGGGAGCAGATGAGTTTGTTTGTTCCAAAGCCAATTAGGAAGGGACAAAATGATCAGTCAGCAGCAGGTACCGGCGTGGGAACAACCTTTCCAGAGTGTAAGAGCCTACAGCAAGATGCAGGACTCAAGACAGCTCTTTAAAATGCTATTTATTCTATCCAGACAGCAATCACGGGTCATGGGTGACAGCCCAGCCTAAAGCCATCAGCCACAGCTACAGGCNTGCTTCCATCTCTATTCCTTTCTCAGTTTCTACATTCAAAAATCTTCCTGCTAAGCACACAAATCTGTGAGACTTTCTTGCCAAACTTCCATCCATCCCAACACCAGAGGTTATTCTGGTGCTGGGAAGAAACCTTTTCCCTGGAATTAAAATCTATGTGCTGGGGGGGAAGTTGTATCAGGGAAAAGCTGAGGGAGCTGCTTTGAACTTTGTGCTGCAAGGTTTTCTGTTTTCTTTACCACGGAATGGTTTGGGTTGGGAGGGACCTTAAAGCCCATCCAGTTCCTCTCCCCTAAACCTCCCACTGCCCCAGGCTGCTCCAAGGCTTGTCCCGCCTGGCCTTGGACACTTCCAGGGATCCAGGGGCAGCCACAGCTGCTCTGGGAATTCCATTCCAGGGCCTCAAACCCCCACAAGGAGGAATTCCTTCCCAAAATCCCATCCATCCCTGCCCTCTGGCAGTGGGAGAAGCAGAGGACCTCACCTCCTGCTCTGCCCCTGGAACAAGGAGGATTTGTCACCCCAGAAATTCACGTGCAGGTGATGAACATTACCAAAGCAGCCAGGGCTGCTTAGAAATGCTCATCCCTGTTTCTGGAGAGTGTTCCATGATTTCAGCCCTTTGCCTTTGGATCAACAGGCACAAAATCCAGGAATAAAAGCATTTCCAGCACAGGGAAGTGAGCTAATGAACCCCATCTTTACTGTCTCAGAATTTGCAGGGCTTGGGACTTCCTAAGCAGCATCTCCCAGTCTGTTTGAAAGGGAGTAGAACTGCACAAACAATACTTGAAAAATTCCTGAACTTGGCAAAATTTGAGGTTGGACAGCAAATTCTGAAATGAAGATCTCTCATTGGGAAATGTCAGAATTGAGTTTCATTCCTTTTTCTGTGAAATAGATTGATTTTTGCTCTAATTAGCCCATTACTTGTCACTAGAAGGTCCCAATAACATCTGAGATTATTTGACACGACATATGGATGGCATTGATCTCAAAATCAAAATATTATCTTTATTTCATTTCCTTTCTAAACAGCACAAATTGCTACATCTTCTTCTGGTCAGAATTCTTCCTGTTTTGTTCTAATGAAACATCTTGATGGTTTGAATCAGAAAATATGGGATACCTTGGGAGTAAAAGGGAGGAAGAGCTGTTTTCATTAGTGTAGAAATGTTATCGCAGTCTCACACATGGGTGTTAAAAACATCTGCTCCTCTAATTAGTTCACTGAGTATTTCATTTTTCTACATGGCTTGGAAGGCTCAGACACGTCGTGCTGGGCTCCCTTACAGCTGAAACAACAGAAAATCAACTCAGCCCAGGCCTAGACAAAGGCTCTGTTCTGATACTGCTCTCAAAACACTGAAATTCTGCTTTGAAACAGCAGTTCTGGGGCTCATGGCCTCAAACAGAGCCTTGAAAGCGTTAAAGCAAAAAGGGTTTGAGCTCGAATGTTCTGTGTGGTGACTTTCACAACACTTAATGGCATCTGAGGGACTAATTAGTGCTTAATTTGGGCTTATTTCTGTGTGCAGTGTTTGGGGAACACAGATACATCCACATCACTGTTTAATGTGAAGTACAGCAGGTTTCATTGTTGGGATGTAGGTTCAGAGTCGATTATGGGAAGTTTTATTTCCCTTTATTCCTTCCTAGGGAATGCCCAATTGCCTGTGACCCAAACTGGAGCCTGCTGGGATGGGGGGCTTTGGATTGATCCTTCCCTTCTTTCCCTTGGGAGAGACTGGCTTTGTGTGACTGCTCACTTCTGTGCCTTTAAGGATGGCAGGGAGTCTGCATCCCTTGAGGCTGGAAATTCACATGGAACATGTGGGAAATTCACATAAAACATTGGAAATTCATGTGGAATATGTAGGAAATTATTCACATGGAACATTGGAAAATTCATATGAACATGTGGGAAATTCACATGGAATGTATAGGAAATTATACATATGGAACATTGGAAAATTCACATGGAATATGTAGGAAATTATTCACATGGAACATGTGGAAAATTCACATGGAATATGTAGGAAATTCACCTACAACATGTTTTAAAAGCAACAAAAGTCAGGGAGTTGTAGAATTCCCAAGCAGTTGAGGCTGGCCGGACCTGCTGTGGTCACTGGGGGTCACCTGGAGCAGGCTGGCCAGGCCTGTGTCCATCTGGGTGTGGATTTCTCCATGGATGGAGTCTCCACAGCCTCCTGGGATAATCAGTGCTCTGTTAGAGCCACACTAAAGGAGAATTTTCCTGGCTTGAGGTGGAATTCCATCCCTGCTGTGCCAGTGTTGGCCCTCCCCAGGTTTGATGCCTTGTGCAGGCTGCCCTGGAGCAGAGCTGGGCAGAGTTCCAGAATAAAGCAGGGGTTTATTAAAAGGATTTCCTCCATGGATCCACCTTGGGCAGCACAAGAGCCCAGCCAGGGCTGCACCCAAGATGAACCAAAATGGTCCCAAAATGGACACCGGGCACGGGCTCTGGCACTTTTATCAGTTCTGCTCCATTTGCACATTGCAGTTCATTGTCCAATTCCAGCTTTAGCCCATCAAGTCCCATCCTTCTTGTTTTCCTCTCTTCAGCCCACGTTGTTTGTGCTCTTGGGCCTGAGATTTGGATCATTTGTCCTTGGTCCCCAGCTGGAGAAGGAATTGTTTTGTCTCCCTGCTCTGTGCAGAGAGCTCACCATCCCCTGATGTGAAGCCCAGACCCACACACTAAAGCAGCACAGAATCTGAAAATATAAAAGCCAAAACCTGAGGCATCAGGTTCATTCCAGGCCTGTGTTGTACTGGGAGCCTGAAACTGGGCCCAGCTCTCCAAGGCCTCACCTCCCGTGGCACATGGAAAAGTTGGGAGCTACCAGATATGCAAATAAGGAGAGCAAACCAATTAAACCTGGCTAAATACCAGGGGAGATGATTTGGTGTGCTGGTGCTTGGCTGTTCCACGTTAATGTGGAATTGGACTTTTAGGAGGTTGTGTTTGTGTACTCCTGCAGGGAAACGTTTCCATGCCAAGCTCCAGCCCTGATTTCATCGGAGTGCTCAGAGCTGGGATTTTGGGTGTGACTCATCTTTAGTCACAGCAGAGCCTGACATTCCCATTTGGAAAAGGCAAAATCTGCACTCCAAGGGGGAGTTGGGCCGGTTTGCATTTTGTATTGGAATATTTCAGAACTGGAGGAGAAGGAGGGAATATTCTGTTTGCCTCCCCCTGATCTCTGATAAAATCCCAGTCTCATGAAGTCCTGGATTGTGCCAGGCTGCCGTGGTTTTTCAGGATTACAAGCCAGGCCAGGCTATTTTATAGGTGCATCCACATCCCTTGAAAAGCGTTGGAGCAGCTCCTGGTGTGCCAAGGCAAGGAATCTGTGGGATACAGTTGGGCTGCTGCCCATGGGCTTAAACCAGGGAAAATATCTGGTGCCCTTTGTGAAAACACAAGGGAATTGTGGAATCATGGAATGGCTTGGGATGGAAGGGACCTTAGAGCCCACCCAGCTTCACCCCTGCTGTGGGCAGGGACACCTTCCACTCCAAACCCTGTCCAAGCTGGCTTTAAGAACATTTTTGTGCCTCACTGCAGCCCTTGCAGAGCTCCCAGGTTTTGGCTTTGTCTCTGTAACCTGATGGCTCCTCTTGAGAAAAATTCCCTAAAAGCAAAAAATTAACTCAGGAAAATGTCACGAAAAAAACTTGTTCTAAACCAGGAGGAACTTCTTTCTCTGGCAGACTGACATCTCCTATAATCATCTTCTAAATCCAGAAGACAGGTTCTTTGTCATCTAAATAATCGCTTTTTTGCTCTCATGGGAAGTGACAAAGTGAAATCCTTCCCTCAGAATTCCGTCTGTTCCAAGTGGATGCTCACACTCCTCGCAGCCCTGGTTCAGCAGCTCCCATCTCATCTCAGGCACTGCCAGACCTCAGCTCCTCTCTCTTTCAGTGAGTGTTTATTTGTATTTTTGACTCAGTGCAACTCACCAGAAATTAAAATTTAATAGTCCTGGGCCAGCACTGGCAGCTCTAATTCCAACACTGAGAGTTTCCATGGATTGAATTCCATCCCAGCTCTGCTCTGTGGAGCTCAGGGGTGCTGAAGGCCAGGCTGGACGGAGTTTGGAGCAACCTGGGATAGTGGAAGGTGTCCCTGGCCCTGGCAGGGGCTGGCACTGGCTGAGTTTAGGATCCCTTCCATCCCAAACCATTCCATGATTCCAGGAGAGCTGTCAGGTTCCTTTGACTCCCAAGCACAAGGTTTCTTTCCATGGGGATAAACACGGCTTGAAACGCTGTGGGTGAGGAACTCGGGTGGGATTTCATTTTCTGTTCCCCACTTCCCACTGGGATATTTCCCTCCATCCTCACAGACACAGAACTGGCACAGAGTAATTCCTGCATGGGGCTGTGACGTTGTTCTCCTGTTGTCTCTTCCCAAATCCTTTCCACTGCTCTATATTCCCAGCAAGTGCCACTTGGCCGGTGTCAGTAACTCAGGAAGTTCTGTCCACACCTTCCAAAGAGCTGAGGGGGCCAGGGGGGAACTGCTGGACGTTCTTCCTGCTGGGAATAAACCCAACTATTCCAGGGGTGTCCTGTCCCTAGCAGCCCCTTGGGCTGTGCTTTGCCAGGGCTGTGAAATGGGGTCAGGTAACCTGTGGGATGGGAATTGCAGGATTGGAGGGAGACCCCGGAGGGTGACAGGAGCACGGGGCAGTCCCAGCAGGGAACACTTGTCTGGCTCCTGAGGTTTTGGACATCAGGATGGAGTCAGGGAAGCAAGGAACCTCTCTGCAATTTATCTGCTGGCACAGCTGCAAACATCCCCGTTGTTTTCTGTGGGATAAATTAAGGATTAAGGCCAAGTGGATGAGCAGAAATGTCTGGTTTGTAGAAAAAGGCCAAAGATTTGGGAATATATGTATTAACATTCTTATACTTCCTCTTAGTGCCAATGCCAGCTCTGAGGAGCTTCCTTGGGATCATTCCTGGGGTACACAGAACATTTAGGCCTGGATGGGGTCCGTAGATCTGGGAGATTGTCAAGGGAAAGGACCCGTGGAATTTTACTGTTCATCTCTTCCTGAATATGGGACTAATCCACGATTGGCAAGGATTAAACCAGGAGAAATGTGCTGGAAATGACTTGGATCAAAAATAATTTAAGTGAAACATTCTGTCTTATTTTGAATTTTATTTGAATTTTACTGAATTAATTTTTTCTGACTGTGTGAGATCAGCGTTCCACCAAACACATTCCTCCTTTTCAGAAGATTTCTGCAGTTTAAAAAGTTTTCAAGCAAAAGCACTTCCAGCCTGGTTTTGGCAGCTGTCAATAACCAACAGCTGGAATCACAAAGTATTTCCTTAAAATAATTCACCTGCTGGTTGAGCAGGATGAAACCTGTGAGCTTCTGAACTGCCAATTTCATGACTAATGGGATTAAATTTCATAACAACAGCAATGAATTTCACAGCTAGGAAGGCAACAAATGTAAAATATGCACGGAGCTGTAATTTATTGTTTCCTTTCTTTGTTTCAAACTTGGATTTGGAGAGAAAGAACTCCAGAATGTGCTGTAAATAAGTATTAAAAATGGGGTTTAAACCAAGCAAACATTCAAGGGTAGAAGTTGTCAGGTTTCTGAGCAGGGAACAAGCTAGTTAAAATACAGTTTTTATCTCTTTTTATAGATTCAATATTCTAAAAGACTCTGTAACTATGGTTGCTGCTGTCTTTCTGTTCCATTTGTGCTGAGCAGAAGAATGGGGATATTTTTTGCACCTTTTGGGAGAAGGGGAATGTTTTTACTCCAGGGAAACTTGCTGTGATGAAAGGATGGAAAGGAGAGCTTGGCGTGAACTCTGCCCTGCCTTAAATCTTATTTCCAGTGGGCTGAACCTGGAGAAGGAAATCTGTGGACAGCCCAGATCCTTGGGGAAGGTGAGCAGGAGCAAAGGCTGTGCTCCAGCTCTGTTTTAAAGCCAGCCTTTGCTGCTCACCCTGCAGAGGGTCTCAGCTTCCTCAACTCTGCTACCAGCCACTGGAAAATGAAATTTTTTTCCCCTGATGTTTAGTCAGAATTCCCAGTGCTGTTCCTTGCGCCTGTTCCCTTGGCTTTTTCCTGTGCCCTGCTGGGGATGCTCGAGGTCTGTCCTCTCTGCCACCCTCTCAAACGGGGTGGCAACACTTTGGTGACAGAGAAGCCATTTCCTGCCACTCTTTATTGCTGTTTTCCCCTTCTCCTTAAAGTTAAACCCCCCGAATTATCATTGATATAATGGGATTTTAGAAAATTTGCTTCACTCATACCTTACACAGCCAGAGAGGAAAGATCCTACAAGGCTGAGAAAAGATCCTACAAGGTTCTGGTTTTGGTGACTTTGTGACAGTTTTTAGTGCTCCCTCTGAATTCCCACATTTTGCTGGACTTGTCTCCATCCCATGCAGCCCATCCCTATAACTGAGCCTGCTGGCAGAGGAAAAGGAGGAATAAATAAATATCCTCTGGATAAATCCAGGCCAGTTATTAATAGCATGGGGCTCCAAAGGAGTGGAGGCCTCCAAGAGCATTCCAGGAGGAGCAGCCAGGAGCAGGAAGCCTGGAGCTGGGGCTGGGAGAGCTCAGGTGAGGGCTGAGCTGGGTGGGAGTGGTGGTGGCCCCAGGAAAGTGCCTTGCCTTGCCCTGGTGCTCCCAGGGAATGACAGCAGCCCTGCAGAGCCTCGGGATGTTGTTCATCTTCCTGATGCCATCTGTTTTCCTGGGTGGGAGGCAGGAATGGGACCCACTCCAAGCTGTTCCAAATGTTTTTCCCTGGTTGAGGCTGGGGTTCAGATGTTGGTGTGCAGCTCCTGAGGCCGTTCAGCGGCGCTGGCAGGGCTGGGCTCGGGGCAGTCCTGGTCCAGGTGGATCCAGCAGGAATATATGAATATGTGAATGAGCTGGGGTCTCCTCTGGTGGGATGGAAAAGCTCTGGGGGTCACTGGAGCTGTCCCTGAATTCCTGTGCTGCATTCCCAGTGTGTTCTGTCTGTATGGGCTGAATGCTCCCTCCTCAGCTTTTGTCCAGCTTTTTTTCCAGCCCTATCCCACCTCTCTCTGCTCCCACATCTTCTCTGTGATCGTCTTGACTACTGCTGATTTTTCATTCCTTTTGGGATTCTCTCATGTCCCACCCCAAATTCTCTTTATTTTCCCTCCACTCAAACAGTGGCCAGAGCCCTGATCTTATTCTCCCTCTTTTTCTGATCCCTGTCCTCATTTTCTGCTCCCTGTATTTTTTTTTTCCATAGGCAGCTGACACTGAGCACAGTGAGATTCTTTTTTATTTTCTTTCCCAGTTTGCAGTTTTCTGCCTTTAAATCAGTGAATCTCACCACAAAGCTGAGCCTGGGAAACTCAGAGGAGCTTCTGGATACTTTTTCCTGGTTTTTTGCAGTGGCTCCTGCAGGAGAGTTTTCTGCAAGTGCCTCCCTTGAGTGACAACACTGGAAAAGTGTCGAAGGCTGGGAGGTGGGAATTGTGGGGATTGAAATCCCCGCAGCACTTACAGCTCAGTCCCAAAATCCTGGAATGCTTTGGGCTGGAGGGACCTTAAATCCCATCCCATTCCATGGCAGGGACACCTTCCACTGTCCCAGCCTGGCCTTGGGCACTGCCAGGGATGGAGCAGCCACATTCCTCTCATGGATCCTGGCTCTCCAGCCACTATGGCTGTAAAATAATTCTATTCTTAGGAAAATCCTTTTCTTTCTCCTAAATTAAATCCTGATAGGATGAGTTTGTCTTTTTAAGGCCGTGGAGGGATTGAGTTTTTATTTTGCCATTGGAGAACTCAGAGAAGAAATGTGTTTAATTAAATATGAACAGAATCCTCTCCGAGTTGTAAGAGCTCACTACCTGTAGTAAATCAGTGAATTCAGGCTTGTCTTGGAGTCATCCAGCTCTGAGGGCTTTAATGGACATAATTCAGTGTATTCTGGGTTGGTTTTATTGGTTTTTGGAGGTGACATCCCCATCCCCACAGAAGCTCTTTCCACTGCCTCCTCCAGATCTCCCAAAGAGAGTCAACGTGGACTCAAGAGTGACAAAGTGTCTCAATACAGCTAAATTACCAATCTCTTATAAATGTTTCAATAGAAATGAGTATTAAATATAATAAAAATATAGATAATATAATCTGAGAATAAATAAAGTGTTTTGGCAATAGCCAGAGAAAATTATCAAATGCCAAGGAGCACTGGAGGAGGAATTGGGGACCTTGTGCTGCTGTGGGGACATTGATCCACGTTTTTATTTTTCATCATTACCAGTAGAAGGGTGGCTGAGATAATTTAAATGGAAATAAACTGATGGAATCTTCTGCTGTCCAATGAATTTAGAAAAGCTTCAGGAAAAGCTTCAGTTCCTGTGCTTGCACTGTGGGAATGACAAACAGGGATTGCGCAGTTTGCTTCTGGGGAAAGTTCTGGGAAATATTAGATTGGTGCAGTTCAAAAAAACCCGAGTTAAATCTTTTAAAAATGCACCTGTTTGAGGGTTTTGCTCTGGAACAGGTGCAATTATAATATTGGCAATTCCTGTCAGAATTAACCTGAGTTGTGTAAACTGGGATTTGGAGGATATTGTAACAACATTCCAAGTGTTGCTGGGAATGTTATGGCTGTAATTCCAGGCAGACCTGGGCAGAACCCTCCAGATTTATTTCGATCATTGGTGGCTTTGCTTTGGTTTGTAGTTGTCCAAACAATTCAATATCTGATACCTGCTACAGAAAATGTCCATAAAATCCTCATTCAGTCCAGGATGGGAAATTCCCTGTTTCCCTTCCCTCTGGATTACAACTCCATGCCTTTGGGCCAGGCTTGAACTCCTTTTCTGGAGTCTCCAGAGCAGGTTGTAAATGGAAATTTGGTGGTTATTTACAAGCTGCTGCCAAAAAGCAAAAGCCCAGAGGCTCTCGGTGCCTGTATCCAGCTGAGGCTGAATCCAGCAGGTGGGTGGATGGTAAATTTATCCAAGGGTTTTGTCCATGTTTTTTAAATCTGGCTCCAGGCTGTGGCTCTGGACATCCAGCACTTGTTGGGATTGCTCTGGGGAGGAGTCTCAGCCTAAACTAAACGAGCTGAGACAAGGAAAGTCCTTCTGTTTTGTCAGAATGCTTAGGATAAGCAAGGGAAATAGTAAAAAAAAAATCCCAAAGCATATCATTGTGGCTGGATGAAAAGGATGTGCCAAAGTCTTCCAGAGCTGTTCTGTCCGCACCTGCAGTTCCCAAAGCTCTGCTGTTCCCTTCCCTGAGGAATCCAGCCCTTTTATTCCCAGAGTGGAACAATTTGCTGCAGTTCTGGTGGCTGATCCCAGTTTACAACACGAGCAATAAAATTCTCTTGAGAAAGTCATTGCTAAGATTGCATAATTGGGCATTAAAGTTCTGATTATACTTTCCAAACTCCGGGACTTTGTTAAAAACCTGACATTCCAAAGCACTGAATTTCAGTGTTTGACAGCTCAGCTGTGAGAGTTTTTTTACAGAACATTTGTACCAGAAGAACAGCATGTTAATTGCCTAAAAAAAAACTGGGACAGATTAATCATGGAGCAGGATGCTTGGGAGAATGTAGTTCTAGAGCCCTCTGCTGATGGATTTCCTCATGGAAAGGGTGGCCAGGCTTTGGAAGGGGCCATCTCTGGAGGTGGCACTCGGTGACAAGGTGGGGATCGGGCACAGCTTGGACTCGATGATCCTGGAGGGCTTTTCCAACCTCACTGAGATTCTCCTGGGGTTCTCCAACCATCCAAGCAGGCATGCCTCTTTTCCATCATGTCCTTGAACATTCCTGCCATTATCCTGCTCCTCAAACCCCTGGCTCTGGAGGTGCTCCAGCTGAAATATTGGAGGCAGCTCTGTGAGCAGCATTTGGAGAGCGACCGGCCCCAGCTGGTAACTGGATCTGGAGAAGGAGTTTACAGCCACAAACTGCTCAGTATTTAATTCTTTACTTGTACTTCGCTGTAAGAAGTGGAAGCTGGGTTTGTGTCACACCATAAAATCATGGAATCAATCTCCTGAGTGGGAAGGGACCCACAAGGATCATCCAAGTCCAACTCCTGGCCCTGCACAGGTCTTGTTTATTGTTCTTGAGGATATTTGAAGCAGAGAGAGCTCTGGTAGGGCTTTGTTTTCTCATCTTTCTAATGCCAAGGCTTTCTGGCACAATCATTTCCTTGGAAGAGGGAGGAGCTGTCCTGGAGCTGCCCTGGAATCTCCCATTTTCCTGTACAAGGGCAGCTGCTCTGGGGGTGACTCCAACAACACCATGGCAAGGGCTGGGAGCCTCCCGTTCCCAGAGCCAGGAAAGGAGAGGATTGGATTTCAGCCAGAGAAGCTGTGCTGAATTCTGAGTTATTCTGAATTCTGAATTCATCTCCCTTTGATGACCCTGACAAAACTTGTTTAACCCACAGAAGAGCAGGAGGCACGGGAGAGTTAAAAACTGGGATATGGGGAGGAAGTGAGGATGTGCCAGCCACAGGCTTCCTTAGGGAACTGAAATCTAATTTCAAGGAACCACTTGCCAGTGGGCCATTTTATGAGGGAACATTCTCTGGGCAACCTGTGGCTGCCCCTGGATCCCTGGCAGTGCCCAGGCCAGGCTGGATGGGGCTGGGAGCAACCTGGGACGGTGGAAGGTGTCCCTGCCATGACAGGGGTGGCACTGGGTGGGCTTTCGGGTCCCTGCCATCCCAGGATTCCATGCTATCCACTGAAATACAGAGGAGACAGGCCCAGGAATTCCTGGATAATGACGTGTTTATGGAGATAAATGTCAGGTTTAATGCAAAATCATTTTCTCATATTTGAACAACCAATTTTCATGACTGCTTGTGGTAATTGTGCCTTTGCGGTTTCCCTGGTGCTGACATTCCCTACACAGCCACGGGCTTTTCCCAGAATCCCATTTATGAACAGCCATGGAAGCATCTTCCAGCACTGCATCCACAGCCAGGAAAGGGATGGACAAAGGACAAAGAGGAAGTGGTGGACAGCAAAAGGTTTTGTGCTTTTTGTCAAAATATAAAGAGTGGAGTGAGCAGGGAAAAGTTTTTAGTTGGGAATGAAGGAGGGGAAGAACTAAATCTATGTCTGTGCAGGTCAGTGGAATGTTTCTGTAGGAATTCCTAGAAGAGAAGGTAATTCCATAGAAAAGAAAGGATAATTCCATAGGACAGAAAGGCAGGAAATAATTGTGGTGGTGCAGAACTTCAAACCCAGCTGTAGAGAGTTTGGGGAGGTCAGGGAAGGGGGTGTGAGCCAGGGGAGGGGTCTGGAGGTGGGGGCTGTGCTTGGAATGGGAAGGGAATGTGTGGGAGGAGGGAATAAAGGAGCATTGGGATGGGGAAGGAAGGAAGGAAGGGATGGCCCAGGTGAGAGGTTATTGCTGGGGAACAACAAAGAGCAGAGAAGATTAAAGAAGGTAAATGAAAGCTGGGGAATAGTGGGAATATCCATAGGAATGGGGATCTTGTGGGATAGAAACTCTCAAGGTACAGTTGGAGTGGTGGGGGTTGGCAGAAAACCATGCATGGGATCAGAACTGGAATTTTTAATGGTTCAAAAATCCCAGTTTTGTTCAGAAAGGAAAAGGTTCTGTGACTGGATGGGAACATTTCCCACACTGAGGGAGCCACACGTTTTCCAGGCAGTTTCCTGTGTGCATTGCAGAGGTTTGGGAAACACAGAAACGAACTTATTTCCAGTTTGAAACTTCAGTCATACCTGCTCCAGTGGGAATGTCCCATCATGGGAGAGAGGCAGGGAAAGGTCCCTCATCCCTCAGGACAAGGGAGACCCTGAGGGGCTGGAGCGTGTCCAGGGCAGGGAATGGAGCTGGGAAGGGGCTGGAGAATCCCTGAGGGAGCTGGGAAGGGGCTGGAGAATCCCTGAGGGAGCTGGGAAGGGGCTGAGCCTGGAGAAAAGGAGGCTCAGGAGGGACCTTGTGGCTCTGCACAAGTCCCTGCCAGGAGGGGACAGCCGGGGGGGTCGGGCTCTGCTCCCAGGGAACAGGGACAGGAGGAGAGGGAACGGCCTCAGGCTGGGCCAGGGGAGCTCAAGGGGGACACCAGCAGGAATTTCCCCATGGAAAGGGGGATCAGGCCCTGGAACTGCCCAGGGAAGGTTGGAGTGCCCATCCCTGGAGGTGCTCAGGGAATGTGTGGGTGTGGCACTTGGGGACCTGGCCAGGGCTGCAGGGTGACAGCAGAACTCGCAGATCTTAAAGATCTTCTCCAGCCTTAACAACTCCAGGATTCTGTGATTCCACATCTGTGCCAGAGGATCAGCTCTCACTGTGAGTCAGAGTTGTCACTTTTAATTAAAACTCCCTGTCCTGGCTGCAGTTTGTGGTTCCCATTCCCCTCCCTGGCACTGCCACCCTGCCAGCTCAGCTCATGCCCCCACTTTTCCTGCTGCAATCCTGCTAAGCTGATTAAAGTCAGGAATAATGCAGCTGGATGGTGATAGAAACCACTAGCAAGTAATTGGGGATTCTGTAGGATCCTGTGAGGAAGAAATCCAGAAGTTTTGTTGTTCCTACTTAAATCCCAATTTGTTTCCGTGGTGCCTTCAGCAGGTAAATGATGTTTTCTCTGCTGTTCCTTTGGAGAGCACTTCCAGCCATTGCTCCATAAAGCATCAAATAAAGCCCATTTAATCCCAAATTTCACAGCACATCATCTCTTAAACGAAAGGATTACTTCACATAAAAGCTGTGACACATCAAAGATCGAAGCAGAAATGTAAATTCCCTGATTTCCAGACAGCATGCTTGTTTATTGGGATTTTCTCCTGCTGAAATGTCTGCAGGGTGAGCTGTCAGAGTGATTGGAATTTCTAGCAATTAACAGCATAATGATTAATTTTCAACATGTGCCACTAATGTGCAACAAATTGCTGGAATTCTGTCACTTCTATAAAAAGAATCCAGGGTTTTCCTTGAGGTTGTGCAAGAATTGTCTGTAGGAAGAACAGGACACAGATTTTGATAATCAAACCAACCCCAACAACTGCTTTTGCTGTCACTAAAATGTCTTTGCAATTGGAGTTATCATCATCTAGGATTATCCAAAAAGTTGGCTCAGAAAAGCTCCTTTAGGCAGGAATTTCAAGGAAGGAAATTGGGAATTGCAAGGCCAATAGTAACCTTTGGAATCAATGAATATATTAGCAGAAAAGAGAAAGATTTGCCTTTATATCCCAAAGGTGCACAGTCTGGGCATTCAAAACTGATACTTGGTAGAAATAATTCTTCAATTTTACTTTACCCTTTTTCTGCACCTTCCCCAGATCTCAAGGTGTTCAGGTCTCCAGGGACCTCCCAGGACTTGCAGCAAAGCCAGGGAAACTTCCCCTCATTAACATTCCCGGGAGACAAAAGCTGAAATCTGATTTTTCATGCTTGGTTATTTTATTTTAGGATTAGCCAAATCTGAATGTGAACCTGAATGCAGACCATTGTAATGGGGACATAATGAAGAGAATTCAATTATCAGCATTAAATGGCATTTCTGAGGGAGATATGCTGCTTATCTGGGAATTTCTGTGCAGGAAAACAATTCAGATAATATTGCACACCCCTCTCTTTGATAAGACCAATTCCCCTTTGGATGCTCCCTAATAATTCTGTTATTGTGACTTTAGAGCCAGAGTTCCTTAATCTTTCAGGAAAGTTAATGAAGACTATTACCGGTGTCTTCTACAACCAGAATAAATCCCTAATTTTGCATTTCCAATTAGGAACAGAACAGTGACATTCCTGCCTCCCTCACCTGGCTCAGGGGGGAAGTTTGGGACAAAATGCTTCTTGCTTCTAAACAGGGTGTGGAAAAGTGTAACTTGGATAAACTGGAGCGACTTCCAGTGGAGAATCCCAGGATTCCTGAGGCTGGAAAAGCCTTCCAAGGTCACTGAGTCCAACCTGTGACCGATCCCCTCCGATGTTTGTTTGGGACATGGAAGATTCCACCCCTGCCATGGCAGGGACACCTCCCACTGTCCCAGGCTGCTCCCAGCCCCAGTGTCCAGCCTGGCCTTGGGCACTGCCAGGGATCCAGGGGCAGCCACAGCTGCTCTGGGAACCTGTGCCACCCCCACAGCCAGGAATTCCTTCCCAATGTCCCACCCATCCCTGCTCTCTGTCAATGGAAAGCCTTTCCCAGTGTCCTGTCCCCCTTGCTCCATCCCTCTGCTCATCCTGGTGCCTCCTCTGGACCCTTTCCAGCAGCTCCAGCTCCTCCCTGTGCTGGGGCAGCTCTGCAGGTGGGGTCTCACCTGGGCAGAGGGGCAGGATCCAGGCTGGGAATGCTCCTTCCCATCGGGATAGCTCCTGGGGAAATCCAGGAGACTTTTCAGGAAGAGCAGAATTTTTCAGGCAGAGAATAAGCAGATTCCGCCTCATCAGAGGCCTTTTCTGAATGGGAAAATGGGGAGGAAATGCAAAACAGCAGCAAGGACTGATGTCAGAGCTTACATAAGCACAATTCCCATGTCACAAGTACGGGATTACAGCTGGAGACAAAAGTTTGGGATAAAGAATACAAGGCAGAGGTAGTGAGAGTTACACAACTCCCAGAGCGAAGAAACAAAGTGCTAAAAACTCCCAGTTCTCGTGCAAAGCTGGTGCCCACAAAGCTGCAGCTCACAGGAAGGTGAGCAGCAAATTTAAAAACCAAAATCTGGATGAGGAGGTGGCAAAGCTGTCGTTCCACGTGGTTGTAAACGCAGAGAGAACCTTCCTCCGTTCCTTCAAGGCTCTGAATTATTAACGGGGTTGTGTTTCTAATTGAAATGTGGTGCTGGAAATGAAGATGACTCCGAGAGCTTTGAAGTTCCCTAATTATTGCAGTGACCCAGACTGCAACTGGACACTATGGAAATCAGCCAGGCAGCCCACAGAATTAATTAAAGGGAAGAAAGGAAATAAAAGTGGATGTCTGGCCAGTGCCAGGAGAATATCCATGGGGAAAAGGCTTTGGGCTGAAGGAAATTTGAGGGTTGTTTTCTTTTTTAATCCCAACCTTAAGCTCAGCTTTGTTCCATTTCGTATGTGTAGTCCCTGTTATCAAATCTCTTTTGGCAGAGAAAATGTAAATTCTGGGGTATTGGGACAAACTGGGAAATTCCCAGTGCCTTCCTTAGGTCAGAGGAGGGAGCAGCTACCCTGGAACCCCTCCCAGGAATCCTGGTAAATGCTCCAGAAAGGGCTCCTGCTTTCCAAACAAGTCTCTTGTGGGATTTGGAGAAAAGAGGGACGTGTTTTAAAGAAGGGGAGGTTTAGATTGGATTTTTTACTGGAGATTTAGATGGGACACTGGGAAGGAATTCCATATTAATGGTGTTGATTGTGCTGCTAAAAGAGAAAGAAAAGAGGAGCAGAAGAACCATCCCTTGTGTGAGATGTGTGACAAAGGAGGCACTGAGGAGATTTCCCTGCTGCTCTGGAGATAATCCCTATTTTCTGAACCCTCTGGCAAATGTTTTACTGCTCATTCCAGCCCTGCCACGCTCCCATCCACACTTCCAAATTCTCGTTTTTCAGCATTTCTCAGTAACTTTCTAGCTCTGCCAGATCCCTGCAACTGGGATTTCTTGGAGTTTTCTGAATGAAATTGGAAGAGCAGGAGGGGTTTGGTGTTTGCTGCCTGGTCAGAGAGCTCAGGTTGGTCCCCGAGAGCCCAGAAGCTGCTGCCTTTGGCCCTGGTTGAATTTTGGCTCTGGTTATTCACTGTGGCACTGCAACATCTCCCTGAGATACCAACACTTCTGTGAAGTGATCCATGGAAAACTTGTTTGGGAGAAAAATTAAATCCATCATTAATGTATCCTGCAAAACAGCAAATTAAAAATTGATTTATCCTGCCAGTCACACAGAGGCAACTTCTGGGGCTTTTTATAGCAGCATTTCCACCACCTCTGTTCTACACCCCCTGCTTGACTCTTCAGGAGATCCCAGAATTCCAGAATGGTTGGGGTTGGAAGGGATCTTAAATTTCATCCCATCCCACCCCTGCCATGGCAGGGACACCTTCCACTACCCCAGGCTGCTCCTGGGACACTTCCAGGAATCCAGGGGCAGCCACAGTTGCTCTGGGAATTCCATCCCAGCCAGAATTCCTTCCCAATATCTCATCCATCCCTGCTCTCTGGATACACCTCCTCGTGTGCAGGCCCTTTGCAGAGGATAAAGCTTTTGAGATGAAAAAAGAAATTGTTCTGTCTTTTGTCCTGGTGTTCCGAGATGTTTGGAATGTTGGAATTTTCTGGGCTGTTTCGTACTGTCTTTAAATCAGCTGGGTGCACCCGCAGCAGTTTTCTCTGCCTTTCCAGCAGGTGAGGGAAATGTCTTCTCCTGTGACTCCTGATAAACAGGGATTAGAGTTTTCCTGCACAAAAGGTCCATGAATTGAGAAGGGATTGTAATTTATTGTAATTGATTTCCATAAAGCTCCTGTTTTCCTCAGATGAAGGAGTTTCTTTATAAGACAATAAACTGCAGGGACTGATAATGAGCTGCTTGCTGGAGCTGAAAAGGAGCAGGTTATTTTATGCTGCTTTCCTCATTTATCTGTCTTTATTCAAGAAATAATCTGATTTTTGAGCTCTTTGGAGGGTCTGATCTTCCTGTGTAATGTGTGACGTGGGGCAATGACCTCAGGACTCAGCTGGGGGGAATTTGAGTTCTTAAATGGGGAAAAGCACCAAGCTCTGGTGTTTCCAGGGGAGTGGAAGAGGGGTGAGGAATGCCTTGCAGGGATTAAGGATGGATCGAGTTGCTGTGCCCCTGACTCAGCCAGGGGGTGGCTCCTGGACTGAGCCTTTTCCATGAGCCACCACCAGCACCAAGGAAAGGATCTCTGAACATCAGGAGAGAACAAAATGTAGGGAAGGAAAGTGTGATTACCAAAGCTGGAATTAGTCCAGGCTAGGAATTAATAATGCTGAAATTAATAAAAGGTTTAATTACCGCAAGCCCACAGGCAGTGAAATTCTACTCCTTTCAATCTTAGCCCAGGTCCTTCCATTCCATACTGGTGCTTTCTACAAAAAACTTATTTTGCTTTATTTGGACTAATTTAATGCATATTTTTCCTAAATATAACTCAAAACCTTGGAGGTGGTTTGGAAAATGGGAGTTGAAGGTTGAGCCCTCCTTGCCTTTGTGGTAAATACATCTCAGGACAGCCTGGTTTATCCAGAGTGTTTAAGGAACTCCTAAAGGTGTCCAGGATGGACTTAGGGACTGCTTGATGTGTTCCAAATCTGCTTTTGGAGTGTCCCTTCCATCCTGAAGTGGTTTTGTTCCAGCGACAAGGAGTAGGGCACTGTGTAAAGTTACTCACTGAGTTATGGGTGCCTACACACCCTGGGGGTGAGGGAGGGTCTGCACCACCAGGACTGAGGGTGGGAGAAGTTTGGGAAAACTTCCTGTATGTGTATTTTAGTGCAGGAAAAGGAACGGATTTTGCTGAACGCCCTCTTGGAGTTTCCAGCAGAGCGCAGTGGCACGGGAGGAGCAGGAATGGTTTGGGATTGCTCTGTAGCCAAGGATTGCACCCCTGCTTTCCTCAGCTGCTGTGGGAGCTCTGCTGGTGTGGGGGATCCAGGGAAAATGCCCGTTTCCCATGGGAATCACAGCCAGTGCCTCCACCTGAGTCCCTGCCAGGACTGGGCCAGGCCCGGCCTTGGCTCTGGGCTCCATGGATGTGCTTGGATTCTGTGGCTTCCCACGGCTCATTTTCCCATTAAAGCCTGGGTTTGCTGTGTTCCCTTCCATCCCGGAGTGGGGAACAGCTGCAGGGTCCAGCTTTTCTCATTCCACTCCAAATCCCACCTCTCTGTTCCACGCAGGTGCCACAAACCCCTCACGCCACACACCCTGTATATTCCCCGGGAAATCATTTTTAATGAGCTGCATCCAGAGAACAATTCCCGAGAACATTGCCCCGAAATGCTGCTGAAATCCCGTTTTTCCCCCCCTTTTCCCCTCAGTATGCTGCTTGGAGATGACAAGCAAAAGGAAGATCATCGGCCGCCTGGTGCCGTGCCGGTGTTTCCGCGGGGAGGAGGAGATCGTCTCCGTGCTGGATTATTCCCACTGTGGCCTGCAGCAGGTGCCAAAGGAGGTTTTCAACTTCGAGCGGACCCTGGAGGAGCTTTACCTCGATGCCAACCAGATTGAGGAGCTTCCCAAGGTAACCCACGTCCTGCTGGGCTGCCAGGGCAAAGCCGTGGCCTGGAATGTGTGCCCGGCTCTGCTGGAGCTCCTGGGGAGAGCTGGAGATGGGGACTCCAGGGATATTCCTTGGAATTGGGGCTGGACTGGGAGGAGCAGCGACTCCTGCTCCTTCTTCACAGCACAGGAATGGGGCAGCTTGGAGCCTGAAACTGGGAAAAACAATTCTCCAAAATAAATGGTTCTGGCACCAGAAATTCCTGTGGTATCTAGTACCTGGATCAGGAGCCAGCACTACCTTTGGATCCTCTCTGTCCCTGCTTTTCAAAGCAAACTCTCCTTCAGGATCAGCCCTCTGGGATATTCCTGGGAATGCCAGGGCTGTCCCCTGTGTCAGGATCGGCCCTTTGTTCCTGTGGGATATTCCTGGGAAATGCCAACTGTCCAAGCAGGAGTTTCATAACTGCCCTGAGATCACCCAAGTCATCCTTCCCGTGTAAAACTCCTCTTCTGGAACCTTCCAATCTGTTCTCCTGCTGATCAGGGTTTGCTCTAAGGAATTTACTGTAACTAAAATGTTCTGGAAACAAAAGAGGGAAAGGTGGAAAAACCAATTAATGGCAGGTGCTGGCTCCATAATGAAGCGTGAAGGGATGGCATCCAGGCCTTAATGGAATTTTTCTCCACAATAATGAAAGATGCTTACAGATCTTTAATTAAACATTGCTCCATTCTCCATCATCTCACAGCAGATTTCCCATTTTTGCAGCACAGAGACTTTGTAAAAATTCCATTTACAAAAGTACAAAGTGGGCTTTTTCCATGCCATGGAGTTGCTTTGCTGGGATGTGATGGTACATTGCTTGAGAGGTCCTACTCTGTGGAGGAATTCTGCACAGATGGTGGGGCAGGGCAGCCAAAATCTCTTTATTTTCATGGGAAAATGCTGTGGAGAGCTGCCTGAGCTCTCCTGGAGACACAGCATGGAACCAGCTGGGTTCTATCTCCAGAAATCCCAAATGGATCCTGGGGAAAACCTGCTCCGGAAGCCCTGAGGTCCCGTCTCCTTCTTCTTCTCTTTCTTCTTCTCCTAATAATAATAATAAATTCCCTTCTTTGCCTTCTGCTACTGAGGAATAGGGAGGAATCCCTCCCTCATTTAGGGAGGGATTTTTGGGATATTTGGGTTGGGCCTCTTGGAATGATCAAAGTGTTTCAGACTTGGGCTTGATGGAAAATAAATATATCAGAGCAAGATGTCAGAATTCTGTATGGAAAAAATGAGGGCCAAAGGGAAGAGGTCCAAAATGCTGAAATTGGGATGAAGGTGATAATTTTAATTTAGAGTAAATCGAGTTTAACATAATCTTAGCCATGTGGAAGAGAAGATTAATGGCAGTGTTAATAGCACTCATTGGTTTTTGTCTTAAGCCTTTATTAATTGTTACCAGGAATTCAACAGCTGAAATAATTCCTTTATCAAATTTTCTGCTCGAGGTGTTTTTGCTGCAGAGCTCAAGGCTTTTTTTTTCATCACTGAATTAATATTACAGGAGAGAAAATGCCTTTTTTTTCCCCATGAAACTGGCACTGTATTACTTAACATGAATTTTTGTGTTCTACATTAAATTCTACCATTCTCTTCTCCCTCTGTAAATGTGATTTCAAAGAATTTCTTCTAGAGGAAATTTTTGGTCCTTTTGTTCTTTGCCAAATATTCTGTGCCCCTGATATTATAAAATTCTTTTAACTCTTGAACATGTTTTATTATTTAATGAGGACACAACTCGGTTAAGTCCAGCTCTACTTTAGTTTCACGTGATGCTCTAGAACCCAGTAAGTTATTTTACATTGAACTGATGACTTAAACTCATTCTGCCTGATTTTATTTTTACTTTTACTTTCCATCTTAGGTATCACAATGATGATTCTTTTCCTGCTGATTTTTAGTTCTTTATTTCTCTGGTTTATTAAGGATTTACAAGATGTTTTTAAATTTCTAACTCTCTTTTTTGGCTAAATCCAGCCAAGTCTTTTTATTCTCTTTGCCTTTGACTTCATTCTCCTGCTGCAAAAAATCCTTTATTTGTATGAGTCAAGTGAATTGATGACTAATAAAGGGAAAATTGATCTGGATGAGAGTGGAGTCATTGGAATCAGCATCCAGAAAGACATGAGTGGGATGGAATTCTCTCCAGAGGTGCAGAATAAAACCCTGATTTCATAACTCAGAGGTCGGTAGCATGACTTGGATTTGGTCTGAGAGGAATTAAAGTTGTACATGGGCAGAGGGAATGATGATTCCAACAAAATCTTGATGGCCAGGGAGCTCTGGAAACTGGGAAAAATATCTGTTAAGCATCCAGTGGGTGAAAAAAAAAGCAATTTTGGAACCCCATTCCCACATTTCATGTCTCATATTCCTTCTGGTGCAACAGCACTTCATAAAATCATTCCAGAAGGAATATTTTTACTTGGGCTTCTCCCTCCAGCACTTCCAAACCTTGGGTGTGTCCAGGTGGGGTCAGAACTCCGAGTTCTGAGCCTTCCTCAGCTCCCAAAGAAATTCCACGGGGAAACTGGGAATCCACTTCTATAAAATTGGGATTTGATGGAAAAAATTAGAATTGAGTCCTGAATTTTGGCCAGGGATTTCAAGAAAGTATCCTTTGGATAACGCCAAAGCATTTTTGGCTCTTAAGGATAATTATTTAACCTGAATGCAGTCACAGTATTTTAAAATCTGCCATGAAATTTAATGATGAAATCAAGTACTTCTATTTAGCATGAGGCACAAAAATTTGGGAGTTTTAATGACAAATATGGAATATATCAAATATGAATTATATGTAATGATATCAAAATCACAAGATATTGATTGCAACGAATTCACAGGTTTTGACTGTCTTTGAACATTCCTGCTACTCATGACCTCTTCCCAAAAAAACCCACTGGGAGGATTGAATTCCACTGCGGTGAATGGTGGGGAGGGGTGTTGTTTGAACATATCATAAGTTTTTTTGCATACAAGCTTGTAGAAAAATTCTTTTTATTAGAAAGCATCTTTTACTGTCTTTTTACTCTGTAGAAGTTTCTATAAACAAATCCCTGAACTGTGTTCAAGGTCACAGATGGTTTCTCTACCTGTCTCCTGATAATAGGAGATAGAAGTTTTTTTTCCTTTCAACCTATGAAGTGAAAAGTTGTTATCTCTAATTGTGTAAGCTATTCTAAGATTCCTTAGATGGAGCTAGAAGCAGCAGCTTCGATGCTCCAGACTAAGCAAATAATAACCCAATTCTTTTATAAATTCTTTGTATTACAGAGTCACGTTAATAAAATACATTTAACCTTCTAATGTTATTACCAAAAGTCCTTTGTCGCTACACAAACCACAACAATAGGGGGGGTTTGTGTGTCAGTAACGATCCCAAATGGATTTATTTTTTTCCCATGAAACCCCTGGAACAGCAACTGTTCAACTGCCAAGCCCTGAGGAAGCTGAGCATCCCTGACAACGACCTCTCCAGCCTCCCCACGTCCATCGCCAGCCTGGTCAACCTCCGCGAGCTCGACATCAGCAAGAACGGTGAGCAGGCCCCAGATCCCCAAAACTGAGAGCNCAAATCTCAGGCCCAAGAGCACAAACAACGTGGGCTGAAGAGAGAAAAACAAGAAGGATGGGACTTGATGGGCTAAAGCTGGAATTGGACAATGAACTGCAATGTGCAAATGGAGCAGAACTGATAAAAGTGCCAGAGCCCGTGCCCGGTGTCCATTTTGGGACCATTTTGGTTCATCTTGGGTGCAGCCCTGGCTGGGCTCTTGTGCTGCCCAAGGTGGATCCATGGAGGAAATCCTTTTAATAAATCCCTGCTTTATTCTGGAACTCTGCCCAGCCTCTGCTCTAGGGCAGCCTGCACAAGACATCATGATGAGGTTTTTACTCCTCCTGGTGAAGAAATTCAAGCTCTGTCTCAGGTTTCCCACCTGGCACTTTGCAGGGGGATCTGTGGAAATCCAACTCCTTAGAAGTTGGATTTTTCCAACTCCTGGTTTTTCCTTAGAAAATCAAGTTTTCTTTAGCATCCTGTGCTCTGAGGGCTTCTGCCCAGCTGGGAATAGGAATGTGAGACCAGTTTTCCATACACTTAGGAACGTTCCACTTCCAAAGTGGTTTAGAGCTTGCTGGGCTCTTGTGTGGGTGATTTAAACAATTCCCAGGATTTATCTGGACTGGTTTGCTGCTGTGCATTCCCAATTCTGCATTTTCATATTGATGAGCCTAAAAGCCTTTGCTGTCTGAGCTCGAGGGTCTTTGTTTTTAAAAAATGAGGTTTAGGAACCCCTGGAAATGTTGGGAAATTTCATGTCAGTGGAGGTCTGGAGACTCTGAGGGAGAAAAGCAGTTTGGGAAGGGATGAAGGCACAAATCTCAGCTCAAATTATGTCACTGGCAATTCTAGAACATTATATAAATCAAGCATTAGCAGAAGAGTTATAATTTTGTATTGTTATGTATTTATTTAGGGCTTGAGCATCACCTTTTGGATGATAATTCCAAACTCTGTTTCCTTCCTGCTCGAGCTGAAGTCTGAGCTGAAAATCCCAGTGAAGCCTTTACGAACAGACCTGAACAGTTTTTGTGTGGACAATATTTCTCTGTCTCTAATACATATTTTTGTGTATCTAATATTCTTTCCGTGTTTTTTTAGGAATCCAAGATTTCCCAGAAAACATTAAGTGTTGTAAGTGTTTATCAATAATCGAAGCCAGCGTCAACCCCGTGTCCAAGTGAGTACCAGGAGCTCTTTGCTCATTCCAAGGGCACAAAATGTGCTCAACATCAGCTCAGGGCTTTGTGTCCAGTCCTTTTGCAGGGTTAATCTGAACGCCTTTCTAATTGTTTAAATGTAAATTTAAATTTGAATTGTTTCTAATTTAAACCCAGGGTGGGTTTGTCTCAGAGCTGAGTACTCTGTTAGTGCCACTCAGGCTGGGCAGTCTCTAAACACAGGGCTGAGGCTGCACCTGGACACTTTGCCAGCCCTTATTCCTTATTCCTTCCAAAAACTTGCAAAAAAGGCAACAAAAAATGAGTTGTAAACCCAGGATTTACAAAGTGGAGTGAATGGGGAGAAAGGGTGGAATGTTGATGTTTCAGTTAAAAAAAAATAGAGAGAAAGGAAGAGGGAGGAAGAATGACAGGAAAAGAGAAGGAGAGGAGAAGGAGAAAAAAAAAAGAAAAATATGAAGAGAAAAAAGGGAAAGGGAAGGAGAAAAAAGAAAAATACCTTTGGTTTAAATCCCTCAAGCAGGAAGGGAGAAAAGGCTGCTGAACGTGCCAGGCCTTTGCATTTCCTGTTTGCAGCAATGCAGAGAAGATGGGAATGGGCAAAAATGTCTGCTAAAAGTGAGTTTTTCAGGAGAATTTGGGTAGAAGAAGTAGGTGAGAGAGAAAGTCACCTTCCTGCTTCTAAATATACATTGTTATTATCTCCATGGCAACTTGGGGTGAGCATTAAGGTTTGCTCTGGTTTTTTAGGCTGCCAGATGGCTTCACACAACTTCTAAATTTGACCCAGCTCTATCTAAACGATGCCTTTTTGGAGTTTCTTCCAGCTAACTTTGGAAGGTAAGGATGAGTCACGGCAGCACATTCCTGTCGTTTGAACCCGGCCCAGGCTCAGAGCTGGCTCCTCTTGGAAAGCTGAACAAAAAACCCTGAGATTTTGGCTTTCCAGCCCCGTTTTCAGGGGTGGTGGGGAGGGTGAGGGCTGTGCCAGCAGGGTTTGGCACCTGGGGGACAGGTGGGGACAAGCAGGAAGGACCTGGAGACACTTGAGTGTGTTCAGAGGGGGCAGCAAGGCTGGTGAGGGGCTGGGAACACAAACCCTGTGAGGAACCACTGAGGGAGCTGGGGGTGCTCAGCCTGGAGAAAAGGAGACTCAGGGGTGACCTCAGCACTCTGTGACCCCTGAAAGGTGCCTGTGCTCAGCTGGGGCTGGGCTCTGTCTCCAGGAGCTGACACAACCAGAGCACACAGCCTCGAGCTGCTCCAAGGGAAATACAGGCTGGACATGAGGAAGAAGTTTTTCACAGCAAGAGTGATAAAGTTCTGGAATGTTCTGCCCGGGGAGGTGCTGGAGTCACCATCCCTGGGTGTGTTTAACAAAGCCTGGATGTGGCACTGGGTGCCAGGGTTTAGCTGAGCTGTTGGGGCTGG
>VXAX01004857.1:50969-93946 GCA_013399835.1 Leptocoma aspasia | reverse complement strand
GGAATCTCCCTGATTTTTTTTTTTTTTTAAATTTAATTTTACCTCAGGAAAAATCCAGACTCTCCCCTATGCTGCTGCTTGGAATTTCCAAAGATCCTGGAGTAAATTCCAGAATTCCCATCCCTGGCCAGAGGAAAAGACCTTGCCAAGGTTCTGGGGGATTTATTCCCCAAGGCACCTGGAAAATTCCTTTGGGGCTGGTGACTCACTGGGCTCTGCAGGGTGAGAAAAACCCTTTTTTTTTTTTTTTTTTTGCTGTTTGGGATTTGCTGCTCTCTCCTCTGACTCAGTGGCTCCTCAGCAGATCTTTGGGATTTTTTGGCAGCAGGAATTTTTTCCCTGATGGAAAAAGCAAAGTCCAGTGGGTCCTTTCCAAAGGAGCAAGCCCTGATGTAGGGAATAAAAAAACAACAACAACAAAAAAAAACCCCAAACAAAAAAAAAAATCTGGATTTGTCCTGGATTGAGGAATAATTTGCTTTGTGAGGAGGAAAAGTTGCAGCCCTCAAAAAATGGGATTGTGGCATTCTGAGGGCAACACAATCAAAATTTGGGATTTAATGTGCAATCAGAATTTGGGATTCAATGTGCAAAGTCACACAGGGAGCAGTGGGAATTTGGGGATAAGTCAGGAGCTCTCCAGGTGGGAATTTTAGGGGGGTGTTTAATTTTAATTTAATTTTAGAGGGTTTTAGAGGGGTGAGAGATGGCTCTGGATCCAGAAGGATCTGCCAGGGGATGTTTGTGCCACGGGGCAGATTCCAGACTTCTCCTGAGGTAAAAGAAAAAAATCTGAATGTTCCTGATTGCTCTCAAGATCTCCAACAGAATCTTCAAATCCCAAAAAATCAGTTTAGGGATGAAAAAAGGGGGAGAGCTCATTTGGGAAATAGGAAAGGCTGGTCCTGATAGGAAAAATAGTGATTGCACAGTGAATGGTGTGCTTTAAATGATGCTTAAAATAAAATACAACAAGTAAAATCCAATATTTGGAGCTTACATTAGAAAGTGTTGGTAAAAGCATTGACTAAGAATATCTCACCCATCCTCACTCCTCCTAATTATCTTAAGGTCAATTTAAAAAGAGAATAAAGAAAAAAATATGAATGTGAGGGAATCCTATACNAATATAAATTATCCAAAAAACCAGAATTGAGGGGGGATATTTCCGTGTTTGTGTGCACTCCCAGGGAATGTGTTCACTGGGGAAATGGGCTGGAATCAGCCAGAAATGGGACATTTCACCACCAGCAGTGACAGTGTGTGACTCCTCAGCACTTCGATCTGCTCTGCTCTCCTTCCTTTGGGTTCTTCTGTTCTTTGGGGGTTTCAAGCTGGAATTCCTGAAATAATCCGATTTTCCAGCTCTCTCTTTGCAAACTTCCAAAATATTTCATCCTTCTCCTCCTGCTTGGGGTCAGGAATGAAAGGACTCCATGGACAGGAGGATGATAATGATGGGGTGGGGGTTTTATTTTCCTTTTTCCTTTATTTTCCTTTTGGTGAAATCACTCATTTTATCTTGGCCAGTTTTCAGCCTTCAGATGTTGCTGCTTTTCAGCCTTAAAATCAAAACCAGGGTTTTGGATTCTGGTTTTAACTCTTGGTTCTTTTAGGCTCTGGCTGTACCAAAACAGAGCCATGTGAAAATGGAGGGTTGATTTCAGCCCCCCCAGCTTTATTCCCGCTCATTCTTTTTGCTGGCAAAATTCAGATTTTTCCTTGGAAAAATCATTGTGTGGCTTTACCTGTTGTGGGCAATGGAATGTAGGAATTTTCTGCTTTGCCTTTTCCCCCAAATCCCTCAAGCTGGGCTGAATTTCTGGGGTTTAGCTGCCACAATTTAAGTTCCAAAAGGATTTCTGTTCATTCAATTCCATAAAAACGAAATTTTCCAATTTTGTATAATATTTTCCTATCGATGCTCCAATATTTTCCTTGATAAATTTTCCTCTCATAGTTTAAAACCACACAAGGGCAGCCTGGTTAAAATTTTCCATTAAAATATTTGAAGGAGAAATGGACACAAGAAGGATCCTCCTCAATTAAGATTTTCCTTCTGGGTAATGAATGAAGGGGTGAAAACAAGATTTTGGTGCAGTTATAACTGAAAATATCTGGTTTGGCTTCCCAATTATATATTGGGAAAAAAGCTTGGGGGAAAACCACATTTTTCACCCACGAGAATTTCCTCTTAGGAATTTCCATAAAACGGAACTTTCTCTGTCCTTTGAATTCCAAGTGTACTTTGATATTTTTTCTGTAAATACAGTGTGAAAAAATGACATTTTGCTCTGACATTCATTCCATTTTTTTCCCCGCTTGTTTCCAGTTTTCTCACTCCCCCCAAATTTAGAGATAGACCCAAAATTTTAATTTGAATTAATCCCACCAAATGAATGTGCCAGCTATCCACAAGTCCACAAAAATGTAGGAAAAAATCACTTGGGAACAAGGCAGAGTGGGGAAGTTTTCCTGTTCTTGCTAAAGAACAGGAATTTATCAGATTTATTGAGATTTATTGGGATTTATTGGGATTATTTGTAACTCTTATTTATGGTTATTTCTTAAAGGGCTGGGACTGTGTAGAAGGAGATTAAACACATTAGGGTTTCTAAGCAGCTTCATAAAAACTGTGTGAAAAGCAGATTTTTTGTTTGTTTTTAAAGCAAGATCAAGCGAATTCAAGAAGATTTTTCCCATTATCAGTAGCAGTGGCTGTTTTGCAGAGGTTCAATTTGCAAATTTGGAGTTTGTAACCCTGTGGAGTTACAATTTCTGTGCTTTCTGCAGCCAAGACTTTGCTCCAAAGGGAGAAATGAAGTGAATAATAATTTCAGAAGTTATTATTCCAGGAAAACCCTCAGAGATTACAAACCCCCCAGTCCTTTCCCTCCCTTCTGACAGGAATTTGCTGGCTAAAAGTGATTTTTATTTCCAGGAACCTGATCATGGAGTGGTGCAAAGCTTCCCTGTGACTTCCAAACACCTCTGCCACAAAATCCACATTCCTCACACCCTCAGCACTTCCCAAACCCCACTTTAGGAACCTGCCGGGCAAAAATCACAGTTTGGTGGTTTTTTGGTTTGTTTTTTTTTTTCTTGAAGCGTGTTGAAGTCAGTGGAGGAGACAGTTTAAATGGGGGGGATAAATTTAGGGAAAAGCTTCACTTCCTGCTGCTATTTTTTGAGGTGCTGCTCCACTTTCTCCCGAGTTTCTGATGGAGATGGGAAGTGCTTGGCACACTTTGGGTTTACAAATATTTGCAGCGTTCCTGGTGCCCTGATTTCCTGAAATAGCAGCTGCTCACACCCCCCAGATCTACTACTCCAGCACCACCTTATTCAAATATTGGCAATATTTTCATCAGCAGCTGCTACTACGAGGCTTCTCTTGAGGCTTTTGGGAGCTGGATCCCTTTGCTGCTCAGGGAAGAGGCTGGAAAATGCANAGATGAGCTTTAAGGTCTTTTCCATGGAATTCTGGGGTTCTTTTCCAGAGGAGCTGATATCTCGTTAGGAACACTGAATTCCAGAGAAAATCCTGCTGGGAGGGGAGAACATGGATCACCCTGGAGAATCCCCCAACCTCGCCCTCCTTCTGCTCTTGATTTCCTCCGCAGCCTCTCAAACAGCACGTGTTTAAAACCCATTTTAAAATAAATCCGTTTTATTCTGAATTTCGTGGGAATTCCACCCAAAATCTCCTGAGTGGAGTCACTCAGGAGTGGAGGGGAAGCTCCAAATGGTATCCCCAGAAAGGTTTGTGGGAAATCTTTAGCTGCCACTTCTGTGAGCACATGAATTCTCCCCATTAAGCAATGAATATTTAACTGGGCATTACTCATAATTGCTCCTTTCCTGATCCAGCTCTATAAAATGACCCCACGTAAAAACTGGAATGAAGCTTTCCAGAAGAAAAATATAAGTAATTACATGAAAGAGATAAAAATAGCAGCAGCTAATGGAAAAATCTGATTTTCCAAAGGGAAGAGCTTCATTTTTTGATGGAGCCCCAACTCCCTGAAATTAATCTGCCCCCACGTCACTTTTAGTTTCTGGAATTGTTTATTTGGCTGTAGGAATGACACAAATAATGGTTAAAAGCTGCATTTGAAGCTGAATTTACGGTAGGAAACCCAAAGCTGCTAAAGTTGTGTTCAAAAGAATTTGGGGTGAAAGACAAAGGTTTTAGCAATTTAGGAGTGTATTTAATCTCTGAGGAGTTTCAGAATTTAATCCTTGAAAAGATGTAATAGAGATATCGAAAATATTAAAATAGATATCATATAGATAATATATAATGTGTGTAATAATTAATGTATTAGTTATAATAATATATGATGATACAGTTTGGTGGGGTTTATTTTCCTGGTTTGGTGGGGTTTATTTCCTGTTTCTGTGGAGTTTATTCCCTGTTTCTCTGGGGTTTATTTTCCTGGTTTTGTGGGGTTTGTTTTCCTGTTCCTGTGGAGTTTATTTCCTGGGTTTGTGGGGTTTATTTCCTGTTTTTATGGAGTTTATTTCCTATTTCTGAGGAGTTTATTCCCCTATTTCTGTGGAGTTTATTTCCTGTTTCTCTGGGGTTTATTTCCTGTTCCTGTGGAGTTTAATTCCTGGGGTTTTTTTGAGTTTATTTCCATGTTCTAACAAAAGAAAACTGAATTTTTCTGGCAATAAAAGCACAGCAGTGCTCTCAGCACAGCCAGGTTGAAATGCAGAGCCAGGGCTCTGTTCCTCAGCCACAGCCTTGCAATAATAATCACTTTTACCTCTGGTACAAATTGCAGAGATAAAATAGCTGATATTTTAGATCACAGCAATTAAGGCTATGCTAATTTTTTGATTANGGGAGCTGGATCCCTTTGCTGCTCAGGGAAGAGGCTGGAAAATGCATCCCATTGTTTTGTTTTAGGGAAAAAAAAGGCTTTTCCCATTGTTTTGTTTTAGGGAAAAAAAAGGCTTTTCACATTGTTTTGTTTTAGGAAATAACAGGCTTTTCCCATTGTTTTGCTTTAGGGGAAAAAAAGGCGTTTCCTATTTCTAAAGGGCATAAAGTTGTTTGGAAAATTGGTTGTTAATTTTTATTTTAAAATTATTTTATTTCATTAATTGATTTTANTTTAAAACCCATTTTAAAATAAATCCGTTTTATTCTGAATTTCGTGGGAATTCCACCCAAAATCTCCTGAGTGGAGTCACTCAGGAGTGGAGGGGAAGCTCCAAATGGTATCCCCAGAAAGGTTTGTGGGAAATCTTTAGCTGCCACTTCTGTGAGCACATGAATTCTCCCCATTAAGCAATGAATATTTAACTGGGCATTACTCATAATTGCTCCTTTCCTGATCCAGCTCTATAAAATGACCCCACGTAAAAACTGGAATGAAGCTTTCCAGAAGAAAAATATAAGTAATTACATGAAAGAGATAAAAATAGCAGCAGCTAATGGAAAAATCTGATTTTCCAAAGGGAAGAGCTTCATTTTTTGATGGAGCCCCAACTCCCTGAAATTAATCTGCCCCCACGTCACTTTTAGTTTCTGGAATTGTTTATTTGGCTGTAGGAATGACACAAATAATGGTTAAAAGCTGCATTTGAAGCTGAATTTACGGTAGGAAACCCAAAGCTGCTAAAGTTGTGTTCAAAAGAATTTGGGGTGAAAGACAAAGGTTTTAGCAATTTAGGAGTGTATTTAATCTCTGAGGAGTTTCAGAATTTAATCCTTGAAAAGATGTAATAGAGATATCGAAAATATTAAAATAGATATCATATAGATAATATATAATGTGTGTAATAATTAATGTATTAGTTATAATAATATATGATGATACAGTTTGGTGGGGTTTATTTTCCTGGTTTGGTGGGGTTTATTTCCTGTTTCTGTGGAGTTTATTCCCTGTTTCTCTGGGGTTTATTTTCCTGGTTTTGTGGGGTTTGTTTTCCTGTTCCTGTGGAGTTTATTTCCTGGGTTTGTGGGGTTTATTTCCTGTTTTTATGGAGTTTATTTCCTATTTCTGAGGAGTTTATTCCCCTATTTCTGTGGAGTTTATTTCCTGTTTCTCTGGGGTTTATTTCCTGTTCCTGTGGAGTTTAATTCCTGGGGTTTTTTTGAGTTTATTTCCATGTTCTAACAAAAGAAAACTGAATTTTTCTGGCAATAAAAGCACAGCAGTGCTCTCAGCACAGCCAGGTTGAAATGCAGAGCCAGGGCTCTGTTCCTCAGCCACAGCCTTGCAATAATAATCACTTTTACCTCTGGTACAAATTGCAGAGATAAAATAGCTGATATTTTAGATCACAGCAATTAAGGCTATGCTAATTTTTTGATTAGGATCTGATTACCTCAGGAGGCCTCTGAACTGCCTGTTGCAGTTCATGTTAAATGGTTTAATTATTTTTATCCTCTTTTTTCACTAAGCCTCCCAAACCCAGCGTGGTGTTGGCTTCACTTTGGTCTGTCAGGGCTTAAGGAGAAATTCTGCACTTGGGATAAAACCCTGCTCCAGTTTTGTTCATGGAAACAAAGGCAAAAATTGATTTAGTAACTCTGAACTTGATTAAATCTGAACCTCAGAGCAGGGGACCTCGCTCAAGAGTCCAAACACTTTCTAGTGGTTTATAAAAAACCACAACAAATGCGCAAATCTCTCTCAAAAAGCCATGATTTCTGATATATTTCATTTCAATCACTTATTACTATGACATGGGGCATTTTCCCTGAGCAAATATGCAAAAAAATCTACCAAGATTTTGTTTATTTTTATATGCAAATAACTGTTGCTGGCTTTTGAGTTCCATAACCTCGGTTAACATCTCAAGGATGGAATATATTGTTGAAATTTGCCTCAGCATCAAACTGGTGCAATTCCTTTTTGCCATCACAGTATCAATGCAGCTTTATTTTTATCCCACCAAAAATCTGCCTGACGTTTCGCCAGTTAAAAATCTCATTTTCAGTCTTCCCTCATCTGTTCCAGGTCAATGCACAAACTGACCCAGCTGGAGAGGCTCGATCTGGGCAATAATGAGTTCTCTGAGCTGGTAAGAAATGCTCCAGTTTTTAATGGGAAACCCGGGGGGTTTGGCTGCTCTGGCCATGGGGCATTAAACTTTTACTGGAAAGGCTTTGTGGGATCATGGCCTTGGGCAAGGGACACATTTCCCTCCAACCCAAACCAGTCTGGGATTCTGCAATTCCAGCAGGGTCAGTTCTGACCTCCCAAAGGAGTTCCTGCCCCTAACTCATCCCCAAAATCAGAATTAATTTCCCTGGGATTGAAATCTTTTGGGAATTTTCTCTGTTGTCAGCACAGGAAGTAAAAGATGCTGTTCCTTGGGAGTCGTGGGAGAACAGGATCAGGGATTACAGTCCTACAAGGGAATAGTTCCTGTAGCTTTAGTTAAAACTGAGATAATTCCACTTCAAACAAACCCTGAAATGTCACCTGGTGCTAAAAAGCTGTAGCAAAGTCTCTACATCTGTTTTATGGAGCAACTCCCACCCTGTTCCAGGCTGCTCATTTATTCCATGCAGGAGAAAAGAGAGGGTTTAACTCCTATTTTTAATTAAAATCTTCAGCATGGATAAACAGAGCGAAGTTTTCAGAAGTGCTGCTTGGAATTTTAATTGTAGGAATGAAATCCTTCCCGAGTTCAGAGCGTCTCTTCTGGGGGTGGCTTGGATTTGTGGTGTTTGAAAAGAATTGGACAATATTCCAGATATTTCCATGGCAGCACAGTGATCCCAGGAGTGATGGATCAGGAGAGGGGGGTCCCATCCTCCTGTTAGGGCCAGGATTCCCAAGTGAATTCTCATTTTTCAGGCAGCTGCTCCAAAAATGTAGGAATCAAATGCCAGAGGCCAAATGGGCCAGGAGGCCAAGGAACAGTGGGAATGGGCAGGAATGTCACAGGAAAAGTGGTTCTAGTTTAACTCCCACCTGGGAAAGAAGGGTTGAAAGGTCCTGTTTCCATGGATTCTGAACATCTGGAATGCCAGCTGTGGCTCCCTAAAGAGCAGCTGCACCCAAGCTGTAATCGAGGGAGGGAAGAGGCAGCTCCTGTCACTCCAGGAGCAGCAAATCCCAAAGTTTGGCACCTCCCTGGTTTGGGGGAGCAGCAGCTCTGCCTGGAGCAGGGCAAGGCTGGTCCCAGCAAGGAGCAGGCAGCAGCTTTGCCAAGTTTGGCTTCTCCCCACCCAGTTCCAGAGGTCCAGGAGTCTGCAGCCAGCAGCAAGGCTTTGGAGAATTTCAGGAAGGGAACAGGGAGAGATTCAGGAAAAGGAAAGAGGATAAAATATAAAATAATAATAAAGGATAATTATAGATATTTTTATATATTTATATAGATATATATATAGATATAATATATAGATATTTATATAGATAATTATATAAAGGATAATAAGGATAATAATAAAGGATAAAATATAATGTAACTTTCTCCAAAATTCCTGTGAGTCTTCCTTTCAGACTCGATGCCAGGAAGGTTTTCTGTGTGGGNATTTTCCCTGAGCAAATATGCAAAAAAATCTACCAAGATTTTGTTTATTTTTATATGCAAATAACTGTTGCTGGCTTTTGAGTTCCATAACCTCGGTTAACATCTCAAGGATGGAATATATTGTTGAAATTTGCCTCAGCATCAAACTGGTGCAATTCCTTTTTGCCATCACAGTATCAATGCAGCTTTATTTTTATCCCACCAAAAATCTGCCTGACGTTTCGCCAGTTAAAAATCTCATTTTCAGTCTTCCCTCATCTGTTCCAGGTCAATGCACAAACTGACCCAGCTGGAGAGGCTCGATCTGGGCAATAATGAGTTCTCTGAGCTGGTAAGAAATGCTCCAGTTTTTAATGGGAAACCCGGGGGGTTTGGCTGCTCTGGCCATGGGGCATTAAACTTTTACTGGAAAGGCTTTGTGGGATCATGGCCTTGGGCAAGGGACACATTTCCCTCCAACCCAAACCAGTCTGGGATTCTGCAATTCCAGCAGGGTCAGTTCTGACCTCCCAAAGGAGTTCCTGCCCCTAACTCATCCCCAAAATCAGAATTAATTTCCCTGGGATTGAAATCTTTTGGGAATTTTCTCTGTTGTCAGCACAGGAAGTAAAAGATGCTGTTCCTTGGGAGTCGTGGGAGAACAGGATCAGGGATTACAGTCCTACAAGGGAATAGTTCCTGTAGCTTTAGTTAAAACTGAGATAATTCCACTTCAAACAAACCCTGAAATGTCACCTGGTGCTAAAAAGCTGTAGCAAAGTCTCTACATCTGTTTTATGGAGCAACTCCCACCCTGTTCCAGGCTGCTCATTTATTCCATGCAGGAGAAAAGAGAGGGTTTAACTCCTATTTTTAATTAAAATCTTCAGCATGGATAAACAGAGCGAAGTTTTCAGAAGCGCTGCTTGGAATTTTAATTGTAGGAATGAAATCCTTCCCGAGTTCAGAGCGTCTCTTCTGGGGGTGGCTTGGATTTGTGGTGTTTGAAAAGAATTGGACAATATTCCAGATATTTCCATGGCAGCACAGTGATCCCAGGAGTGATGGATCAGGAGAGGGGGGTCCCATCCTCCTGTTAGGGCCAGGATTCCCAAGTGAATTCTCATTTTTCAGGCAGCTGCTCCAAAAATGTAGGAATCAAATGCCAGAGGCCAAATGGGCCAGGAGGCCAAGGAACAGTGGGAATGGGCAGGAATGTCACAGGAAAAGTGGTTCTAGTTTAACTCCCACCTGGGAAAGAAGGGTTGAAAGGTCCTGTTTCCATGGATTCTGAACATCTGGAATGCCAGCTGTGGCTCCCTAAAGAGCAGCTGCACCCAAGCTGTAATCGAGGGAGGGAAGAGGCAGCTCCTGTCACTCCAGGAGCAGCAAATCCCAAAGTTTGGCACCTCCCTGGTTTGGGGGAGCAGCAGCTCTGCCTGGAGCAGGGCAAGGCTGGTCCCAGCAAGGAGCAGGCAGCAGCTTTGCCAAGTTTGGCTTCTCCCCACCCAGTTCCAGAGGTCCAGGAGTCTGCAGCCAGCAGCAAGGCTTTGGAGAATTTCAGGAAGGGAACAGGGAGAGATTCAGGAAAAGGAAAGAGGATAAAATATAAAATAATAATAAAGGATAATTATAGATATTTTTATATATTTATATAGATATATATATAGATATAATATATAGATATTTATATAGATAATTATATAAAGGATAATAAGGATAATAATAAAGGATAAAATATAATGTAACTTTCTCCAAAATTCCTGTGAGTCTTCCTTTCAGACTCGATGCCAGGAAGGTTTTCTGTGTGGGGAGGGTGGTCAGACCCTGGAACAGGCTCCTGGAAAGGGGGATTAAGGGACATTTGGGCAATTCCCTGAATAATACCCTTTAAGGTTTGGTCAGACTGAATTGGTCAGGGAGCTGGACTGGGTGGTCAATGTAAAACTCTCCCAGCTGGTTCTCTTCTGTTCTATTCCTGTTGCTATCCTATTTTATTCTATTCTGTCCTATTCCCATTCCTTTTCTGTCCTATTCCCATTCCTTTTCTGTCCTATTCCCATTCTACTCTATTCCAGCTGTAGCAAGCTATGTGGAAAATGAGAATATTCCCCAAACAGACCCCAACCAAAGCATTTCTAACAGGGACAAATAAGGTTTTAATGGCACTTTATTTAATATCAACCCATCCACGAGATCCTGTCTGGGTCATGGTGTGCCATAATGTGGAATATCCCATGGTGCTCCACAATAATGGGAAATTCCATCATCCTGAGAAATTATAATCCAAGGAATTCCCCACCAAAGTGTGCTCTGTACAGGCCTTGAAGAAAGGTGCCTGTTAACGAGAGGGATTTAAGAGCAAATTAAAGTTGAGAGGGGAAATTATGATTATCCATAATGACCTCAGCCTGTGAACACTCCAGAGGGATAAAGAAACATTAATCAGCACAGGAACAAATAGTATCAAATGACCATTAATCAATTTAGCCTGGAAATGAGAAGTGGTTTTAATCATCGAAGGACAGCAGAATTTCAATGGAATTAACAGAGGCAAAATAAATCATCTTTAAAATGCTCACCACTAGTTTTTAATAGGAACTCATTATATGGAGATGTGGAAAACAAGGAGTGAGTTCTCCTGCTCATCAGCTTTGCTCTTATCTGCTGAGGCATCAGGAGCTTCTCCCACAATTCCCTGGGCAAGTGGAAAATCAGATTTCCTCTGGGAATGGCAGCATTCCAAACCAGACCCTGCAGGATAACTCGAGGTCTCTCAGGGTCTGAAGGTCCATTTGTTTCTGGAATAGTTCCAGGGCAATTGCACTGCTTCCAAATGCTGGACCCTGATTGGGAATGGAATATTTCATGGAATCGTTCATGGAACATTTAATACCAGGTTCTGACAGGCTTTGAAAAGAAATCTCTTCAACTTGAGAGGGCAAAGACAAATTCCAAGTGTATGTTTCGTGGGCAAGGAAAGCACTGCTGAGGAAACCTGGATTTGTGGCCTGGATTTGTAATTCTGGAATTTCACAGCTGTGAGGAGTGATTTGGGGAATTGCCTTTTTTAGCTCCTCTCGCTGATACCCTGAAGTGTTGAAAGGAATAAAACAGATGAAAGTTTGATTTTGCAATTGCAGGTTTTATCAGTGCCCATTATCTCCTGTGCATTCTGCCTCCCAGCTGTGCCAACTGCAGATATTAAATCTCCCAAGGACGTGTCCTTCGGGCTCATTTCTTTTGCAAAACCATCTTAAATTTTACAAGTTTTGATAAAGAGCAGCAGTGGTTAAATTACACAAAAGGGAATGTTCACTTCTTGTCCTTAAACACCTGGAAGGCTGAGGTGGGTTGTAAAAAACCAAAGGCAAGTGAAGAGGGAAGTTTTGGTTTTTTTAAGAAAATACTGATTTTTATTTAACTAAAGACACATTGCTTTACTTAGCTGCCCATAATTATTTATTCTTTTCCTCAGCCTGAGGTTCTTGAACAAATCCAGAATCTAAAGGAGTTGTGGATGGACAATAATTCCTTGCAAGTGCTACCTGGGGTATGGACATTTATTTTAGGGAATTATTGGGTGATTTGGTGATTCCCCTGTTTGCCTGGCAGGGAATACCTGCACATGCATTTCCTTGGGTGGGTGCAGAGAGGCATTAATTAATTAATTAATTAGTATAAAAGTTCTGGGATGGTTCAACACAGAAAACTCCACCTGCCTGGAGGAAGGTGGGAATTGGGAATATCCCATGGATCTGTGTCCAGATGGAGAAATACCCCAGCTGCATGCCCAGGAATGCCAAATCCCAGCAGATTTAATGAATTTGGAGCACATTAATTAACTTTGGGGGGGGGGTTAATTTTGCTCCTTTGAGGCTGAGCCCACCCCAGCCCTGCTGGAGGGCGCTGAGATAACTCCAGGCCAGCTGCATTTGTGTGTTTGTCTCTAATTAACGCTCTAATTAACAGCTCTGTCTGCTCAAGTAACTCTGTCTCACGTGCTATTAAGTCTATAGGGAAGTTAAAACAGCTCGTGTACCTGGATGTGTCCAAAAACAGGATAGAGACAGTCGACCTGGACATCTCGGGCTGTGAGGGGCTGGAGGATCTCCTCCTCTCCTCCAACATGCTGCAGCAGCTGCCAGATTCCATAGGTGAGCAAAGATCAGGCATTCCTCTCCATTTTTAGAGATTTGTTTTGTTTTGTTTAATTTATTTTTATTTTTGGAATGACGGGATGTTACCGTCACGGAGCGAGGCCTGCCATTAAATCCCGAAGGAGGCAGGAAATGGTGTCTGGGCACTCCCATTTTGTAAAGTCAGCAGCAGAATTCCCTGGCTGGAAGGAATTGATCCACCTGGTTTGCTGCTTTAAGGGAAAGAAGCCAAGAAGGACAGAATTAATTTGATTTAAATGTAAAAATGAGTCTGAGAGCGATGATGGGATTGCTGCTCATTCACAGTGGGAAAAGGAAATAAAAAGGAAATAATTCAAACTATGAATTTTTATTTTGACTGTTTTACATGCATGGAATTCCTGGATTACTTAGGATCTGTGGAAGTTCTGGGAGCTGAGTGGCTGTAGGGGCATCCCTCTGTCCATGGGGATATTTCCTTTCAGTCCTGAGCCCTTATATTTGCTTATGTCTTTCCCTTTGAACACAGAACTGTAAAATTCCTCAATTTCAAATCTATTTACTCAGATTCCAACATGGATTGCTAATTAATGCTGCTAGTTATTGACACTCTTACTTGGTGTCTTCTCCTCCTATTTTCCATCTTGTTCTTCTACATCTCCCCATCAATCCCAGGACTTTTGTTCCGTGGCTTTCTGCCCACGTTGGTTTTTAGAGGGCATTTAGCAGGAACAAATCCATTTGGAATGATACCTCCTAAAATCCAGAGCAGAGCTCCTCAGGGTCACAAATCATTGCTTGTGGGATTCCAGGAAATCTCCATGGGAGCTGTTTATCCATAATTTCTTCCTGCAGGATTGTTGAAGAGACTGACAACTCTGAAAGTGGATGACAACCAGCTCACAATCCTGCCCAATGCCATTGGAAAGTGAGTCCAAGTTTCATCATTTTTAATTAAAACACCTTTTCCCTTCTGCTCAAGGAGTGTGGCTTTTCAAATGTAAAGTAAGACAAATATACTGAATTACAAAATAATTTACAGGCCCCAGGTCGTGACATTTAAATTTGGAGCATCACTTTTAGTCCTGGGGATTTTTCAGTGCAAGGGGGAAGAAGGTAAAATATATCGAGTTTTCCAAGAGGAAAACCAAAGATTTTGGTGTGAATCAATTTGGATGAGCAGAGCAGGGAAAGCAGAAGAATTTGGGGGAAATCCTTCTGTTCCCATGGCAACAGCCAGGGCTTGGAGCACGGAAGGATCTGGCTGTGGCCTCACAGGGATGGAGAGCTCCTAAAATATGACAGAAACCTCTGTGGGAAAGCCAGGAGGATTCCAGGGGCTGGGATCATGGGAAGCACTCGGGATGCTCTGCAGCTCTCTGGTGTGGGGTCTCACATGGCTCTGCCTCCTTCTGCTGAGGGGCTGCAGCTTCCAAAATCCTCCAAAATGATCCCATCCCACCCCCTGCCAGGGCAGGGACACCTCCCACCACCCCAGGCTGCTCCAAGCCCTGGCCCTGGCCTGTTTCAATAAGGATTGAGCTGTTGTGATGCCATTTGGGAAAAATAATCCATATTTGTGACCTGTTCCAGCTGCAGCCACTGAAAGCCCAGGCTGTGGCTCATCCTTGGGGTGTTTTGGGTTCATGGGCTTTTCATGGAGAGCATTAAGAGCTGGTGATGGGAATCACTGAAGGACAAACCTTTGCTCCCCAAAAAATCTCTGTGGAGCAGGAAATTCTCATCTGAGTGAAAGCTCTGAAGGCTCCAGGATCTCCTGGATGCTGCAAAAGGATGGGTTTAAATCCAGCTTCAGCAATTTTTGGGAGTCGGGTTCTAAAACCTTTTAAAACTTTTTTATTTATTGTTGAAGGGAAATCCCCTTTTTTAACCCAGTATCTCTTCAGTGTTTTTCATGGAGCCTTAATTGCTTTTCCAAAGGCCCAGCCACTGCTCTGAAGTGCAATTGCAGAGCAGCTGGGATCACCTGGGATCTCCACGTTGTGCTGGTTGTGCTTTTTCCAGTGAAAATTTCCCTCTCCTCTAACGAGGGCAGAGTGTCCCACATCACAGTGAATGAGGCTGTCTGACTCATCCCTCTGGATGGATTCCTGCTGGGTCTTTTTCTCTGAAATTCCAGTGGTGGAACCCCCCCCCAGAGCCTGTTCCTGTCACCCAGGGATTGGCAATGTGGAGGAGGGAACATTCCCTCTGGGATTCCTCCATGAGAGGCTCCATGCTCTGCTGGGGAGCTCCACCCTCATTTTTGGGATTTCTGTTCAAAGGACAAATCCGTGGTGGCTCTCAGAGCACACAATAGGCCTGGCTTAATCAAACACTGCACCCAAAACCAGGGATTCCCATTAATTCCCTGATGCAGCCAGAGGGAAATCATAGAAATGATGGAATGATCTGGGTTGGGAGGGACCTCAAAGCCCATCCAGGGACACCTTCCACTGTCACAGAGTGCTCCAGCCTGGCCTGGGACACTTCCAGGTATCCCAGCAAATCTCCCCTGGGTGTTCCCTCTCGGGGCTGGTGGAATCTGGAGCTGGTGAAGGTTTGGGGTTGTTAATTTGATGATGCAGTCCCTGCACAGCCACTAACGAGGTGTTTCCCATTCCAGCTTGTCCCTGCTGGAGGAATTTGACTGCAGCTGCAACGAGCTGGAGTCTCTGCCCTCCACCATCGGGTACCTGCACAACCTGCGCACTCTGGCCGTGGACGAGAACTTCCTCCCCGAGCTGCCCAGAGAAGTGAGCAGCTGCTCCTGCCCCATGCCAGGCTGGCATGTCCTCTGGGAGCCAGCATTCCATCCCTGGGGCTGGGGACAGATTCTGAATTCACAGAATGACAGAGAATCACAGGATCACACAGAATCACAGGATCAATCACAGAATCACTGAATCCCAGAATCACACAATGACACAATCACAGGATCACACAGAATCTCACACAATCACAGGATCACACAATCACAGGATCAATCACAGGATCACTGAATCCCAAAATCACACAATGACACAATCACAGGATCAATCACAGAATCACTGAATCCCAGAATCACACAATGACACAATCACAGGATCACACAGAATCTCACACAATCACAGGATCACACAGAATCTCACACAATCACAGGATCACACAATCACAGGATCAATCACAGAAACACTGAATCCCAGAATCACACAATGACACAATCACAGGATCACACAGAATCTCACACAATCACAGGATCACACAATCACAGGATCAATCACAGGATCACTGAATCCCAAAATCACACAATGACACAATCACAGGATCAATCACAGAATCACTGAATCCCAGAATCACAGGATCACACAATCACAGGATCACACAATCACAGGATCAATCACAGGATCACACAATCACTGAATCCCAGAATCCCACAGAATCACAGAGAATTCACACACAATCCCAGAATCACACACAAACACAGAATTCCCAGAGTCACTGGGTTGGGAGAGACCTCCAAGACCATGGAGTCCAGCCCAGCCCCAACAGCTCAGCTAAACCCTGGCACCCAGTGCCACATCCAGGCTTTGTTAAACACACCCAGGGATGGTGACTCCAGCACCTCCCCGGGCAGAACATTCCAGAACTTTATCACTCTTGCTGTGAAAAACTTCTTCCTCATGTCCAGCCTGGATTTCCCTTGGAGCAGCAATTGTCTTGGTGTGCAAGAGCAGATATTGCTGAGGTGCTTGGTGGTAAAACCGAGCAGTAAATCCATGGGAAATTGGGACTATCCCTGTGAGGAACCCCAGGCATCCCCTGAGGCTCCTGCCAACAGGAAAATGTCATTTTCTGATCAAATTTTGCGTTTTCTGCCTTTTGTGGCTTTCAGTAAAACCCAAGGTAGCCACCTCCTGACATGAAAAGTGATAATAAACATTCCCAAATTTGGGATTCCATCATTTTGGCTTTTCCATTCCTGCAGATTGGGAGCTGTAAGAACGTGACTGTGATGTCCCTGCGCTCCAACAAACTGGAATTTCTTCCTGATGAGATTGGCCAGATGCAGAAGCTGAGGGTGTTAAATCTGAGTGATAACAGGTACAGTTCACAGCATTTTTTTTTTAGCCAATTTAAGAATTTTTTTTTAATTTAAACTTTTCATTTGAGGTCTTTGTAAAGATACATTTCTCTAAAATATAGTTTAAAATAAAACATTATCTTTACAATTCTAGTTTAAAAATAGTATCATTATCATTTAATTTATTTGAACTATAAGGAAAAAATCTTGGTTATTTTTTCCTAATCTTTATGGTTTGGTCTCAGTTCCTTTGATATCCAAAGGAAAACTTCAAAAAAACTGAATAAGGCCAAAATCTGGATCTTGGTGTGTTTTAATAGCTTCAAACCCATTTCTTTCTTTTATCTTGTGCTGTTTCCATGAAAAAAAAAAAAAAAAAAAACAAAAAAGAGAGATTTTCTATAGGTTTGTGATATTTAATGATTAAAAAGCTGATACCCAGGGAACCAGGAAACAGGAATTTGTTGTCCTGCATCCACTGAAATCCAAGGAACATTTTCCATTTCCTTCAGCAGAGTGATTTTTTTTTTTTTTTGTCAAACCCCAGATTAGTTTGTCCTTATGCACAGGACTGTGCTTAGATGAGAAACAAAATGCCTAAAATGAGCTGTTCTTGATCCCTGTCCTGTGCTGCCACAGGCACAAGGAAAATCTGAATTTCCTTGGGATTTATCCATGTGGATGTGCCAGGAATGTGGTGATTTGCAGAATCACCACAGGTTTGCTGGGTAGTGCAAGATGTGGGGGGTGAATTCCATTTTCTCTCCAGGAATTGCCATCCACACTCAGCCAAAATTAGGGAAGGATTTTCTACCCCAGTTTCACTGCTGAGATTCAGGTTGAACATAAAATATAAACTATATAAAGCCACAGGGAACCCCCTGGATTTCTTTAAAACTGTTTTAAAAATTTGTTAATATTGTTACTATTGTTTAAAATTCCTTAATTCAGTTCCATTCTGTCCTGCATTGCAATTCTGTGGCACAAATTCCATCCTGGAATTTGTGGGCCTGTCCCAAATCCAGTGGATTTTCCTTGGATGTCCCCAGGGCTGCTCCCATCTCTGCCCTGTGGGGACACAAAGGAGGGGACACAGGAGGGCCCAGGAGAGTGGGGCAGAGGATCCAGGGTTTCTTGGGAGTTAGGAATGCAGGGAGCCTTCCCTGGCACATTAAACCACCCTGAGTGGGGTCACTGCCCCCTTTTCCAACCTGGAATTGTGCCGGGAGTTTGAGGTGGGGAAGCAGGAAACTGTTGGGGGAGGTATTTGGGGGTTTTTCCCTTTTTTTTTTCCCTCCCCAGTGATTTTCCTGCTGATTCCAGGGCTGTCACTGGTGTGTAGGGACTGGCTGGGATGCTGAGGTGGGACAGGGGGAGGCAGTTAAGGGTAGGGGCAGGCAGGGCTCCCCACCTTCCTGGATTCCAGCAGAATTCCAGCCCCCTGCCCCAGCTGGGAGAGGGTTGGGATTTCCACTGGGGAGGAAGGGGATTATGGGACCAGCATCCCGGTGATGGGGGGTGGGATGTGGTGTTCCATGAGGTGGGATGTGGTGTTTGTTCCATGGGGTGTTCCATGGGGTGGAATATGATGTTCCATGGGGTGTTCCATGGGGTGTTCCATGGGATGTGTGTTTGTTCCATGGGATGGAATGTGGTGTTTGTTCCATGGGATGGAATATGGTGTTTGTTCCATGGGGTGTTCCATGGGGTGGGATGTGGTGTTTGCTCCATGGGGTGGGATGTGGTGTTTGTTCCATGGGGTGGGATGTGGTGTTCCATGGGATGGAATGGGCTGTTCCATGGGGTGTTCCATGTGGTGGGATGTGGTGTTTGCTCCATGGGGTGGGATGTGGTGTTTGCTCCATGTGGTGGGATGTGCTGTTTGCTCCATGGGGTGGGATGTGGTCGCTGTGCCCTTCCCACACCCCCCCAGTGGTGTCTGGTGACCCAGATCCCAGACCTTCAACCCTTAAACCTGACTGACTTGTCTTTAAACCTGGTGGAATCATCTCCTCTACTTTTCAGGAGTGGTTTGGGAAGATTCACTTCCCAAACCTTTCCTCCTCCGCTGCTCCCAGCTCCGGCTGAGTTTGAACGTGTCCCTGCTGAGATGTTGGGATAATTCTTTTGCCGTGGAACTTCCCACCTTAATGAAAACTAAAAAGTTCTGACATTCTGCACCAGAGAGTTTGGATTAAATTCCGATACCTTCTTAATGTTGGATTTTTAGTGATTTTTTTTTACTTTCTGTGGTCCCAGCTTCGCTTTCATCACCATTCTGTCAATCCCTGTTGTTCCTTTGGATGTTCACACCAAAGAAAGCTGGGGCTCCACTTCCTGCTGGAACATTCCCGTGTTCCCTCAGCAGTTTTGGGCCTCTGCTCTTCCCTGGATCTGGCAGAGGAGGGAGATCCCAGGAGCTCTTTCCCTGGGTGCCCCTGCAAGCCCTTGGAAGAAGAGACACATTTTCCTCAGAGGGATCAGGGTCTGAGTCCCTCTCTGCTGCATTTTGGGACTGGGGCTAATGGGAATCCCAGATTCCATTCTGCTCAGGGGAATCAGTGCTTGAGTCCCTCTCTGGTGCATTTTGGATCTCTGATCTTTGCCACTACAAACATTCACTCTGCTCCGTGTCTTCTCCTCATCCCTGGATGCTGGGACTTGCTGATCTTACCTGGCCAGGAGCCCTTTCCATTTCAGGATTTCCTTCAAGCTTCCATGCTGGAATTCCACTTAACCCAAGGCAATGCCTCCAGCTTTCCTTCCCCATGCCAAGCCCTCTAAACTGTATCCAAACTTCTCATCTCCACCCCTGGGAGTCCTCTCTGCTTCATCCTCCCAGCTCCAAACCTTCCCAGAGGGAACACGGGATTCTCTCGGCTCTGCCCAGCAGAGCCATCAGGGGTTGGATCTGGATCCAGAAGGTGCCTGTGGTGAGGTTTTTGTGCAGGAGCAGCTCTCAGGAAGCTGTGGGAGCTCCAGCTCATCCCGAATTTCTCCCAGGGGTGGCTGCTCGGCCTCAGGCGCTCATGGGAGTCCAGAAATCCCAAATTCCTCACCAGTAACTGGTGTCCCTGTCCATGGGTAGCCACAAACACCTTGTCTCCCATTGCTTCTCCTCTCTCCTCAGAGTCCTTCCAGGTCTGAGCCCTGTGATTGAGAGGTAGAATTGTTAGAAAAGTCCATTTGGGCTACACTTCCCACAGAGCCTTGGTTACTGGTAAGTGGCCTTTCTTTTAGTTCCAGATTGTTCTTAAAGAGCTGAGAGAGGCCCCCCCTTCCTGTTCTTGAAAGGACTGAGAGAAACTCTCCTTTCTATTCGTAAAAGACTGAGAGAACCCCTGCTTTCTGTTCCTAAAAGGGCTGAGGGAAATCCCCCTTTCTATTCTTAAAGGGCTGAGAGAATCCCCCTCTTTTTGTTCCTACAAAACTGAGAGAACCCCCCATTTCTGTTCCTAAAAGCGCTGAGGGAAATCCCCCTTTCTATTCTTAAAGGGCTGAGAGAATCCTCTCTTTCTGTCCTAAAAGAGCTGAGAGATCCCCCCCCTTCCTGACTTTAAAGGGCCGAGAGGATCCCCCCTTCCAGTTCCTAAAACAGCTGAGTGAATTCCCTATTCCCATTCTTAAAGGGCTGAGTGAATTCCCCTTTTCTGCCCTAAAAGAGCTGAGAGAATCCCCCCTTTCTGTCTGTGCTTCTGGGGTCACTCCCACAGAAGTCAAAAATGCTCCTCAGACCTCACCATCCATCCACACAAATTCCATTCCCTGTGTCCTTTCCTTCTCCTGGTCAGGAATTAGGATTTAGTCAGGGTGTTTTGCATGTGTGTTGCTACAGATGAAGAAGTTTTCCTGCACTACACAATTTAAAAGCCCAAAAAAAAAAAAAAATTGTGTTAGAAAAAGAGGCTGGGGCTTGGCTTGGCTTGGCTGGAAATATTCAAAGCCCAGCAATGATTTTGGGTGCTCCCCATTTTTGATCTCGAATTTCAGGTTTTTCCTTTCAAAGACTCTTTAAGATCAGGCCTTGTTTGACGTTTAAGAGTTGTATCCAGGGGTCTTGGCAAAGCAAATGAAAGATGCAGAGCTCTGTGATTTGGTTGGGTATGGGACTGGAAAATCAGCATGGAATGTCTTGTCCCACATCAGTTCCAAGGGGTGTGCCAGTTCTTCTCCCTCTGATTCCCAGCTCTCCACCCGAGTTCCCTGGAGCACCCCAGAGACAACTTTCATTCTAATCCTGACTTTTGTGGTCCGTTCTGAGGTGCCCAGAAACGTGGGTGTTGGAATCCAGGGCACAGAGAGTGTTTCTATGCCAGTTTTAGGAAGCCCTGACACTCAGCAAGACACTGCTTGTAATCTCTGTCCCAGGGAAAAAATTACTAAGGCTTTGGAAGTTAGAGAGTACAGGTGTGAACTAGGTAGTGGTATGTAGTATTAGTAACAATTTATCACAGGGTGAAAAATTTAAGGTTTTAAGATTTTAGTATGAGAGTGAATAAGAAACAAAATAGAAGATTTTGGGTAGTGTCTCCTCTCCTTCTTCCTTGTTCTTCTTGTTTCTTCTTCCACTCTATTTTCTGTTGCATTAATAGCACAAAGTCATTAGTTAAAGAAAGTAGTAACATAAGTGTTACGTAAGTAGATTAATAGAAGTTATTAGTAATAAAATAAAAACAAAATACGTGTTAGAAAGTAATTAAACTAATTAGTTTTCAAAAGCTTTAGTTTTGAGTGCTCAAGAGCCATTTTGTACCTTACTTCTCATAATGCTAAGTCTGGTGTGCAGACAGCATATCAACTACAAAATAAGAAAAAAATAATCAGCAGCCTGAAGACCAAGAAACAATGAGTCTTGCTTGTTTTTCATCCCTAGCAAAAAAATCAGGAGAGGGAACATCCTCCAAAGAGCCCAAAGAGTAAGTTCCCAGCTGTGTGAGGTCCAACCAGAAAAAAAAGAACCCCGCAGTGGGAATCACTTCTGTGGGATGCAGGGTCTGAGTCTGGCACAAAAGGGCTTTTCCTCCCGATTTTTCCCAAATCTCATTTAGGATTTGGGTTTTCCAGTGCTCCTTTGGTCGCTCCCAAAAGCTGGGAGAGCCTCAGTCCACGGCTGGGCCAGGCCATGTGTTGGGAAAGAGCAGGGCTAGGTGGGAAATGGGGAAGGAATTCTTGGATGTGAGGGTGGGGAGGCCCTGGAGTGGAATTCCCAGATTTGCTGTGGCTGCCCCATCCCTGGGAGTGCCCAAGGCCAGGCTGGGGCAGCCTGGGATGCTGGAAGGTGTTCCTGCCCATGGAGCAGTGGGAAGGGATGGGATTTAAGGTCTCTCCCAGCCCAAACCATCCTGGATTCCATGATCCTACAAAAACACCCTGTTCAGAAGGAGTTACGGCAAAAACATCAATGAAGATTCCACAAATATCCTGCCATCCATTCCCATTCCCACTCCCAGATCCCTTTTAGGAAACTGTGTTTAAATGTCTCATTAAAATGCTGATTTTTTTTCCCTGCTCCATTTAATTTTGTCATTTAGGTTCACTATGAATATTTATATTATTTTAATCTTTGGTCTGACATTCCGACAAAAATGAATTTTCCATCATCTTGGAATATTTCTGTTCCAAGCCTCCAGTGTCCAATAAAGGGAGCTCTGAGGTTCCTCTAAAGCTCCCTGGGATCAAGATTTTTTTCTTTTTTCTGTCTTATACCTGTAATTTTATTACACTATAACCAAAGGAAAATATCAGTCTCTCCTCAGTACCAAAGGATGTGATGTCAGCAGTTCTACTTTCCAAATAGAGCTCTTAATGTGGAATATTAATCAGATATATAATAATAATAATAGGAATAATAGAAATAACAATAACAGGAACATTGATAAAATATTGCATTTTAGTAAAATTGATTTTAAAAAACAGTGAAATTTTAGTTATTTCAGAGTCATAAACATGCTGCATACAAATCTTTAAATAAATTATTTTGGAAATGAAGGATTCACCTTGTCCTAATATTCTCCTTTATAGGCTGAAGAATTTGCCCTTCACTTTTACCAAACTCAAAGAACTGGCAGCCTTGTGGCTTTCTGACAACCAGGTAATGCTTTTCAATATTCCCATTTTCCTTAGGAAAGGGGCTGTCAATAAACCCTGTCACTCAATACAAGATTCAGAAGAATTTGGGAAGGGTTTGCTGCCAGCCCAGCTGTAGATTTCCATATCCAGCCATAAATCCTGCTGGGTGTCATTTTTTACCATGGAAAAATCCCCTTTGCAGGATTTATTTTGCCAGGATCAGCTTCTGCCTCCTTACCAAAGTAGTAAATAAAGGGCAAAAGTAGCACGGGAGTATTTTTGAAGTAGAAATTCAAGATGTTCGTTCCCAAACTCGTTATTATCCTGTTCCCACCCTTTGCTCCATCTGCTCCTCTATCCTTGGCTTCCTCTTCCCTTTTCCCACCCATTCTCCCTTCCCTGCATATTTTAAACTCCCCTGCAGTCAGGGAGAGTTCAAACAAGTCAAAGATGCACAAGGACTCTGGGTCTTGCTTTGGAGAAAACTCATTTCTGTGCCTCTGAAATCTGAGGGGGCCTTTCTTTGCTCCAGGACCCTGGTTTATAGCAGATATTCTTTGGGGTTCTATTTTAAACTGAATTATGCAACAGGAACCCTGAGAAATGCAACGGTTCCAGCAGCAGCTGAGCCCTAAAATAATTCTGAAATGTACATTTAGTTTTAGAGCCGAGCCAAAAATGTGAAAGCTGTAAAGGGGGGGGGGGGGGTGTAAATAGAAAATTATGATTAAATTTTAATGTGTTAAATGAGGATTCTTGGGGTGGTTTTTTTCCCTCTGATTTACATTTTAAATATTAGCATTGCCTGGCTGTGCAGCCCAGGCACGGAACACCGCCAGCCCTTTAAATATACAACATTTTCCAGCACTTTGGCTTTCCTGTGGCATGGCATGGATTGATTTCCATTCTCTGGGCTGTGACAGTCACTCCTGGATCAGAGTGACTTTGGGCAGAGCAAAGCAATGATAAAACACCCCCAGCTGAAGCCAAACACAGCAGCAATTCTCAGGGAATGCTCCTTGGGAGTTCTGCACCAGGTTTACTCTCAGGTGAACTGACAACCACCAGGAATTTACTCCTCATCATTAATCAACTCTTCATTAGGCCTGGCTTAAAACACATCCCAAGGGGTGTTTAGCTGTGCAGCGCCAGGTCTGTTCCCTGATCCCTTCCCTCGGAGCACCAGGCAGGATTCCCAAAGCTCAGCTCCGCTGGGAGCTGCAGGAGTGAGGGAAGGCAGAGGAGGCTCCACGCTCCTCCCAGCCCACGGGGAGTTGGTTCTCCTGCAGAACTGCAGCCAGCCTCGTGCTCCCTGGGCAGGGCAGCTGGATCCTGCCCAGCTCCCAGGAATTAATGGATTTGTTCCCACTCCCTGCAGTCCAAGGCTCTGATCCCGCTGCAGACCGAGGCACACCCCGAGACCAAGCAGCGCGTGCTCACCAACTACATGTTCCCCCAGCAGCCCCGCAGCGACGAAGGTAACCTCCAGCAGCTCCTGCTCGGGGGCACAGAGGGACAGCAGGGTCCAGCCACAGCTCCACTGACATTCCATGGCCACGGGGACACCCCTGGTTTGGCCCACATGGGTGAATTCCCAGGCTTGTCAGACTGACGCTTTCTGATTTACGTTTTCACGTTGACATTTCCTGATTTACGGTTTCAGACTGACGCTTTCTGATTGACAGTTTCAGACTGACATTTTCAGATTGACAGTTTCAGACTGACGTTTTCTGATTTACATTTTCACGTTGACATTTCTTGATTTATGGTTTCAAACTGACGTTTCCTGATTTACGGTTTCAGACTGAAGTTTTCTGATTTACGTTTTCACGTTGACATTTCCTGATTTACAGTTTCAGACTGACATTTCCTGATTTACAGTTTCAGACTGACATTTCCTGATTTACGTTTTCACATTGACATTTCCTGATTTACGGTTTCAGACTGACGTTTCCTGATTTACGGTTTCAGACTGACATTTCCTGATTTACGTTTTCACATTGACATTTCCTGATTTACAGTTTCAGACTGACGTTTCCTGATTTACGTTTTCACATTGACGTTTCCTGATTTACGTTTTCACATTGACATTTCCTGATTTACAGTTTCAGACTGACGTTTCCTGATTTACGTTTTCACATTGACATTTCCTGATTTATGTTTTCACATTGACGTTTCCTGATTTACGTTTTCACATTGACATTTCCTGATTTACAGTTTCAGACTGACGTTTCCTGATTTATGTTTTCACATTGACATTTCCTGATTTACGTTTTCACATTGACATTTCCTGATTTACACTTTCACACTGACGTCTTCTGAACCCCTTTTATTTTCAGAGAGGCTTTGCAGGAGCAGTCTGAACCCACCTCTAGGTGTGCACACACCAGGAATTGTTGGCTCTGTCCAGGAGCTGGGAATGTCCAGCCCCATGGTCTGGGGGCTCAGGGCTCCCAAACTTGGCTGGATTGAGGCTTTGCCCCTCCCACAGCTCCAGTAAATTCAAATTTTCACACTCCCCCTCTGCTCCAGGGCTGCCCCAAACCCTGGTGGTGCTTCCCACCACTCTCATCCCACATTTCTTCATAACTCTGGAATGGTTTCTCAGTTCCCCCTCGAGTTTTCAAACAATCACCCAAGTGACCGACAAGGAAAAGTCTGTTTGGATCATTCCCATCTCCCTTTCCAATTCCCTGCAGATTTCCAGTCAGACAGTGACAGTTTTAACCCCACTCTGTGGGAGGAGCAGAGGCAGCAGAGAATGACTGTGGCCTTTGAGTTCGAAGACAAGAAGGAAGAGGAGGAAAATCCGGGGAAAGTTAAGGTGAGTACTGCTGGATTTATTCTGGAATTCACTTATTATGGTCAGGGTTCAAAATGCAGGTCTTGAATTGAGCTGGGTTTGTGTTTTAATGTCAGATTCCAGCTCTGTCCCAAAGGGAATTGAGACAGAATTACTGTCCAACCCCTGCTTTTTTAGGAATATTTGAATCCCACAGAGGATCCCATATTCCTCTCAAAGCAGAACAAGTCAACGAGGGCTTTGCAGCCTCATGGAATGTGCAGTGGAGAGGGCATCACTTGTAAAAAATGAAGTTCAAGGCATGAATTTCCTCCCCCAGTTTCATGAAATTAATGTCATTGCAGAGTTCTCCATCAGCCCCTCAATCAGCTGCATTGTCAGGAGGATATTTTCAAACCTGTCAGCCTTTACATGGCATGGAGATGTCTCATTCTTGAATAATATAAAGGAATTATCCCACACTTCAACCCTGCAAATGTCTAACTGTGGTAGAACACCCAAGGTAAAATGTAGGGTCAGAGATGAAATCATCTGAGGAGATTTAAATAAGATTTTACTTCTCACATTAACAGTTCTCTTGTCAATAGCATTTTAACACTCCATTGAAAACTTGGTGGAAATTCTTAGTTTTCCTTTCCAATATTTTTCCCAGTTGGGAATTGCTCTCCAGCTCCTGTGCCCAGAGCTAATGGACTCTTCTGCTTTAGTGAAACAGAAAATGAAGCCAAAAGCAGCCTTCACCTCACAATAAACAGATTAAAGTGGAATTTTACCCTGGATGAATTGCAGGTTTATGGGTCATGCATGGAAAACAGCATCTGGGAGAGTTTTCTGTTGTTCAACAACTTTTATCAGAATTTTCCCTGGAGGTGACATGGCTGGAGGTTTCAACATGAACATTTTTAGCACTTTCACCAGAGCTTTAAGGGATAAATTTAAATAAATTTAAATTCTCAACAGGCAGTAACCACCAACACTGCAGCATTTCATAACAGCAGAAGAAGTTTTCACTTTTTATCTCTCATCAAACTGAACTTTCAGCAAGACAGATGTTAAAATAGATTTGATAATTGGGATTGTTCAATAGCTTATTTCCATCGAGGATTTTGAACTTTGAAAATTCTCTCCTTGGGGTCAGGCTGTTTTTGATGTAGCACTGGAATGGGATTGGCAGGGAATACACATTTCCTCTGGGATGGTGAATGTGGATCAGTGAGGGGAAGTTCTGCATCCCAGTGCTGTCCCTCACCAGAGCTGCAGGAGTTTGATATGGATATTCCCAGGGAGGTGAAACTCCTGCTGAAATCCCTGTTTGGGATTGTCTGTCTCATCCCAGCCTCCAGATCCTTCTCCCTGGCTGGAGTTCCTGAGGATTTGCTCTGTGCCTCGCCCTCAAACCATGGCCTGAGCTCTGGGAGACACCAAGTGCCTCATTAGGCCGCCCCTAGACACGATTTAATTCAACCATAATTGAAGCAGAGCTTTAGTGCTGCTTTCCAGACTTGATTTATCTTTTTCTGTTGGAATTCTTTATTAAAAGTGACATCCCACTCACAGATTTTAACATTTTCTGCTCTACTCCGTGATGTTTATTCTCTGCTGGTTCGGATCTGGATGCCAGCACTTGATGCAGTTTTATTTACCAAATCAATCATGCTTTTGCCTCTGAAATATTCCTGTGGACAGACCATTTTCAGCTAAATCCAAAATTGCGTTTTTCCTGCTCGTTGGGAATTTAAATCCAGCAGCTCTGGCAGGGAGCTATTCAAATCAGCTCCTTTGTCAGCTCACCCACACCATGAGGTAAAAGCTGCTGTGTGGTAAATTCCAGACCCTTTATCACCAGCAGGAATTTGAAGTTTCCCAGCCTCATCCCCCTGCCACACTCTGGGAAAGCTGGGAGGCTCAGATGTGGGGTTTTCCAGGAAATCTGTGGGTCTGTCAGTCAGTGGAAGCTCAGCCAGGCCTTGGGGACTCTCTGGGGAGCTCTGGGTCTGTTCTCCTGTGCCAGGAAAGAGTCACAGACACCCGGCTGTGTGTGAACATTACCCATCTCCAGGAGCAAATGGCTCCCAGAGGATCAGATCCTGCTCTCAGCTGCCATCCATAATTCTGATTAATTGAGTACACGGAGTGTGGCTGAATGAATTCTGCATTCACAGCAGGATTGTTTGGGAAAGCGTGGTGGAATGTGTCAGCAAAGTGCAGAGTTACCAGTACCCTCCCAGGCTGAAAGATGGGCTTGCAGGGAACCATTCCCATCCCTTATTCTGTGGCACTGGGATTGCATTCGATGCTGACAAAGAGGGAATGAGCAAATTTCAGTCCTGAACTCCTCAAACTCCCCAGACACATCAACCAAACCACAAGGAAAGTGCCCTCGGCCCAGCACGGCAGCCAGGCCTTCCTTTGCACTCTGCTTTCATCCTGTATTTCTGCTGCTGTTTCTAACTTCACCTCCTCATTTCATGCCTGTTCAGGTTGAGATAAACCTCAAACGTTACCCCACTCCATACCCCGAGGATTTGAAGAACATGGTGAAATCTGTGCAGAACCTGGTGAGCAAACCCAGCCTGGGAGTGCGGCCCGAGAACTCGGCCCCGGCCACCAACCCTGACCCCACGGGCAAGGACAAGTATGAGCACAAGTGGCCCCTGACCCCCAAGGAGATCTCAGTGGAGGTACTGTAAAGAACCCTTGCTCTTCTCCAGAATTCCAGACTCTTTTTTTTGGGTTTTGAAGCCCCAAAGGATGTTTTGATCCGCTGGGAACCTCTGAGCTGAGAGTTCCTTGTTTCACCTGTAAAGTTTTAGATTGGGCTGCTGGGTTGCATTCAGGTTTATTTTGAGTTGCTGAGTTTCATCCAGTTTTAGACTGAGTTGCTGTTTTTCCCAGTGTTGCTGAATTTTTGGGTTGAAATCTCCTTAGATGTGAATTTTGCTGTGGATTTATCCCAGCACTCAGTTCAGTTTCAATGATGTGAGCTTGGCACGTGACAGGAGGATGGGCCCAGGCACCATTTCACCATTTCCATCCCATTTAATCTGTTAAAGCCCCCTTGGGTCTGTCTGGCCCTGCTGTGCCAGGAGGTTCTGCCCTTGGGATTGCTGTTGGGAGCAGGAATCCAATTAACCCTGCCCAGAGTTAATGAAGGCAGCAGGAGAGGTCCTTCCAGGGCAGGGAGCAGCCCTGGACGGTGACTCCCAGTGAGCTGCAGAATCCAGCTCTCCCTGGAGTGTTTGCCAAGCACAGGGACAAATCCTACCCCAGGATTAATCCCCAAAAGGTGAATTCCTAAATCCTGCAGTCCTGCTGGAGCTTGGTCTCATCTGCCCCACCAAATGAGGGGAATCCCTTCCCATGGGAGTTGGAAAGCTTGGAGAGGTCTGCAGGAATGCCAGCATTCCTGAAAATCTTTGCAAAGCTTTAATGCTGAAAATAAATAAATGAGGAAAAACATTTGCTTCTTTTTCACTCCTTTGTTATCTGAACGTTGTGATAAAGTCCTTGTCCTTGAAATGCCCCTGTCTGTGGCCATTCCTGTGTGCAGGAATTGTTCTTCAGTTTTCCATGTCTTTGGCACAAATTTTACACATTCAGCTGTAGCTGCTCTTTCAGTGCTGTTTTATTTGCAGTTAAACATTTTCATTCCTTAAAAAAAGAACCCCCCAAAGTTTTCTCTTCAAGTTGGCTTCAGGAGACTTCAACTCTAGGCACGATTTCAATTAGGACTAAAATATTGAAGTTAAATATTTAATTTCAACTAAAATACTTAAGTTGAATCACTCATGTTTTCATCTAAATCTGAAATCTTCAATTCCACCGTTATTCCTTTTACTCATTAAATTCTCACTGTGTAAATCTGGTCCTTGAACCAGCTGGTGACTCAGGCCATGAGTCTTGACATTCTGCTCTTGTTGCTGAATATATAGAATTTATTTTGTATTATCTACCATTTGAACTTGAATATTCTCAACAGCTTTCTGTGGGTTTTAATCATCCCTGTGTGTTTCCATCTGGAATTTGATCCACGTGGCCTGGCAGAGGTTTTAGCTGTTTGGTCTTGATGTGGCCTCCAGAAATCAGTGGTTTGTTAATATTTGTTAAAATAATGTTAAAATTTTCAATGCAAACATGAGCATGCCAGAGAGCTGAGCCCCAGCAGGGTCCTGGGAGCTGGCAGAGCCAGGGAATGCATCCCCAGGGAAAGGAAGGGAGGAGGAAATGGCAGTGACACCACAGACAGAGAGACTCTGGGATCCCTGGCTGTGTGTGGATACAGGAATCTCCCAGAACTCTGCAGAAGGAGCTGAGCTGCTGCAGCCCCAGCCCAGGGTGACTCCTGAAGTGCCACTAAATAATGGGATTGCAGTTTCCTCCCCCATTCTCTCCCAAAGCAGAGCTGGGAGCTCCCCCTGTTCCCACCTGCCAGCGAAGATGAGATTCCATCTCCTGCGTTGTGATGGGGGAACTTCTTCAGATTTTAATTTCCCTGGGATGGAGTCAAGACTGGCACCACAACTTTTCCAGCAGCTGAAGAAAAGAAAAGGGATGATCTTGTCCTTCCCAGACACCAGGAGGGGTTTTCAGCTCTAATCAGGGTGGTGCAGATACATTTCCCTCTCCTTGGCTTCCTGCACCAGGACAAAACACACGGGAAGTGTAGGCAGAGTGTGAATGGATTTGTGAACAATATTGGCCTGATTTCAGTTGTAACCCATTAAATAAAACATAATTAAGCTCCATTTGCTTTGCAGATAATTAGCAGACAAACTCAAGCCTGGAGTTAAAGTTCACTTTGAAATTGCAGGTGTGTTGTAGCTAAAGGCTGAAGGCAGTTTCTGATCCCAGGTAATTGAATTTCAGGTGCAGTGCTCACTTTTCATCCTCAGATAAACTGGTTTCTGATCTCTTCTGTCTTTCCCTGCAATTAATTTGCACGTGTCTCTTCAGAAACTGTTTCTAAATAATGAAAGGGAGCATCTGGAATGAGGAGCTGCATGTCAAATCCAGTGTACCATCCTTCACCTCCACTCACAATAAGCAAACAATGTCTTGATTAATCGTCAATTAAAGCAAACTTCTTCATCATTCTAATTCTTTTTGAAAGATGTGAGTTTTGGCCAAAGAGGAGTCTGGGATTATTTAGGGAGTTGTGCTGCCTTTCCATGAGAAACAATGAGGAATATCAAAATCAGCAAGTCAGGTCTTTACAGTTCCTGTTCTTGAAGTGTTTGCATTGAGAATATCCCACATTTCCTCTGCCTCATCCCTTCCCAGACCCTGGGCTGCTCCAGGCAGATTCCAGGAGCCTGGTCATTCCAAACATTCTGTCCCTCTGGATTGTAATTTAATGTTCTTGTGTCCTCAGCCTGAATATTTGGTGATATTTCTCTTGCCAGTTGCTTTAGTGGTTTGTACCAGGTATTTTCTCCTCACCACAGTTCTCTGCCCTCTGCCTGCAACCTTCCCCAGTTAATCCTGAGGAATAAATCCTGAGGAATAAATCCTAAAGAATAAATCCTAAGGAATAATCTCCACGCACGAACTCATCACAATTGCATTTATCTCTTCCCTTTCCCCTTGCAATTTTCTTCCTTTTAGTGACCTTTTTGTTCTTCAGCATGTAAGAAAAAGGTCCTCTTAAAGAGAGTGGAATTAAATGGAATATGATTTGGGGTTTTTACAGCATATTTCACATATTCATGGCAGATTCACAAATGCCAGAGTGGTTCTTTCAAAAGTGCTTTGGTTTTTGTTGGAATAGCTGGGCTGGGGGATGGAAGGAAAAGGGAAATATCATAAAATAGGGAACTTCATGCACCTGAAGTTCACCATCTTGTCACAAATGGAGCTGCTGGGTCTTCGTCTCTTCCAGCAAGGGGGGCAGGTTAAGCTTAAAACTCCTGGAAGTTTCATGGCACAATATTGGGATTCCAGGTCCAAGGTAAAGAAACCAAAGAATCCCCCAAGAGCCCCCAGGCTGAGCAGAGCCCGGAATCACCTCTGGAAGGCCCGGGCAGGGAGGACAAAGCCCAAAGCTCAGAGGTACAGCCAGGCCTGGGCTGCTCAGGTGGAGAAGCTCACCCTCTGCACTGCCCTGCACCCACAGCGTTGCCCACAGCCATGGGCTTCCACCAGTTTGTCCCACTGCACTGGGAAAAGGGCTGTGGGGGTCACTGGGCACCTGGAGCACCAGGGAAACCCTCTGCATGGGGAAGGGAAGGCTGGGCTGGATCACTCCATGTGGGAATCACCATGGAACTGCCTTTAATATGAACCCTGAGGGCATTGATTAAACTGAGGATGGCTCTTCTGGGAAGGTCCTGCCTCCAGTAGAACATCAAATACAGAAGCAGCTCTGGTGTAAACAGAATTAAGTTCTCCAAGGATAAATCACATGGCAAATGCTTCTACAGATCTCTGTCACTACAAAAAGTACTTAATGGCAGTAAACCTCTGAAAGTTTCCTCCTTGTAAGTGAAAACAAGAAAACTTTTAAAACCTTGTAGCATTATACATTCTAGCAATGCAGATTTGGTTTGGGTACTCCAGTTGAAATTGTTTCTCTAATTATTACATCTCTCCCTATTGCCTTCCCTCTCCAAACTCACTGGAGAACCTTTACAACCTGTCAGGGTACAGAGATCCTCCTGTGTCACCATCCCTGTCTCCCCAGGACACTCATCCTGCTCATCTCTGAGCTTCCTGCAGGGATCAGAAAGGCTCCAAAATTCCCATCGGTGCCTTCATTCCCTCCTAGCCACCCTAGGGGCCTAAATGTCCTAATTTAAAATTCTTCTTTCTAACAATGAGTCCCACTTTCCTACCCCAGTTCAACTGGGGTTATTTTCAGCACAGGTCCTGTTGCAGGGCCTGTGTGAGGGTCAGGTGTGCTGAACTCTCAGGCAGAAGTTTATTAAATCCGAGTCATTTTAATTTAGCCACAAACTCCTTGGAGACAAAGCCATTTTAATTAAGTACAGCTCCAGGGACAGCTGAATCTGTGGAAGGACTCACCAGAAATAACTGAGCAAGGAATCCTCTCTCCTGAAATACCAATTGTTTACACTCAATTTGTGTTTATTTCTTTCTACTGGCAGCATTTTCCGTGACCTTGACTTCCTCAAAAATATTTACACGGCCTTGATGTGTCTTGCAAGTTCCATCTGGTTTGTCCACATTTCCAGAACGAGCACATCACCCTAATTTTGAGGAGGATTTGTGTAGGATTAATTAGAACTTTCAGCTGACAAATTAGAACTTCCTGCACTGCCCATGTGGTGGGTTTGGGGTGTTTGAATGATGACGAGGAGAAGGCTGTGAGCTGTTTGTGTGCTGCAGTTGGAAGTGTTCCTGCTCCCTGTGCTGACTCTGCCTTGTTGTGTCCCTCAGGATGCCTTTGGACATCCTGGCAGTGAGATGAGGATAGGGGAGCTCCGTCCCTCCATGCCCGAGACGCCGCTCTACCCCCCCAAACTCGTCCTGCTGGGTAAAGACAAGAAAGGTACTGCTGGATTCACAGCCTTTGAGATGAAACCTTGTGATGGGGATGTTCCACCTCTGCTTGTAAAGCAGAGCCCGTGGACGTTTGTGCACGTGTCAGTACAACCCAGTACAATACAACAGTTTTAACTTTGAAATGTGTTTTTCTGGTGTTTCCTTCCCAAGTGCCGCCCCCTGAAAGCGTTTGCTGTGTTTTGTTTCAGAGTCGACAGATGAGTCTGAAGCAGATAAGATCCATTGTCTGAATAACAGCGTTTCCTCAGGCACTTACTCAGACTATTCCCCTTCCCAGGCTTCCTCAGGGTCCTCCAACGCGCACGTAAAAATGGGCTCCCTGCAGACCACGGCTAAAGAAGCAGTGAATAACTCTTTGTGGGGGAACAGGTGTGACATCTTTCCTGACACGGCTTCTGCTTCCCTTTTGTCCTGTCTGGGCCCTCAGAGCGACCCTGTTGGGGCGTTTGGGTTAAAAAATTCATGTTTTTATCCCTTGTTGGCTGTGCAGAGCTGGCCACCCTCCCTATTCCATAATCCCACAGCTGGTGGTTCAGCTCTGTGCCATCTCCAGGCATTAAAGCTCCTGGAGGTGGAGCTGCAGCTGGTGCTGTTGGTGTCCCTTTATTGCTGTCCCAGCTCCTGCTGCCCTGGACCTCCAGAAAGGCTCTTGGAAAGCCATAACCTGCTCTGGAAACATTCCAGGACCAGCCTGTCCTGTCTGTGCCTGCCCTAAATCCCCTCACATTGTTCCATCCACACCTCTGCCCCGTTAAAGAGCTGGATGAGAACAGGCAAAAACTCCCTCTGGTGTCTCTGGTCAAAAGGTGGGGGAAACCTTCTGTTACATTCATCCATTATTTTTACAGCAGGAAAATCTGTTCAGCAGGATTTCTGGGAACACAGCATGGAGTCAGCCAGGCCTTTGAGTGACTTCTTAGCTTCTCCGTGTGTGTCCTGACAGAGTCTGTGCTCCAGGGCAGAAACCTGCTGCCACCTTCCCGTGCACGGAGTTCCCAACAGCTTGAGAGTAGCTCAGCTGGTGCTAAAAACACCAAGAGGGCAGGTTTGGTTCCTGGACTCAGTGATCCTTGTGGGGCCCTTCCGACTGGGAATACTCCGTGCTAAGAATCCCCAAAGTCTCCCGGTGCGATCCCGAAGCCAGAGCGCAGATGGGAGAAGGCTGAATTGCTTTCCAAGGACGATGAGTGCTGGGACAGAGGACATTTTATCTTGTTCCCTTCTCTTGTCTTTGCAGGCTGGCCCAGTCGTTCCCACAGCCCCTGGAGACCAAGCCATTGCTGAGCCAGCGGGAAGCGGCTCCGGCCGGGAACGTCCCGGCGCGCCCGGAGCGGCGCCCGCTGAGCGACGCCTTCGCCGACAGCTGGAACGACGGCTCCCACTACGACAACACGGGCTTCGTGGCCGAGGAGAGCGCGGCAGAGAACGCCAGCACCAACCCCCTGCTCAGCACCAAATCCAGGAGCTCCTCCGCGCACGGGCGCCGGCCGCTGATCCGGCAGGACAGGATTGTGGGGATCCCCCTGGAGCTGGAGCAGCCCGCGCTCAGAAACACACACGACTCTGAAGTGCCTCCTCCCAACCCTTGGCAAAATTGGACCAGAACCCCCAGTCCTTTTGAAGACAGGACAGCTTTTCCTTCCAAACTGGAAAGCACCCCCAACACCAGCCCTTTGCCCGAGCGGAAAGATCACATCAAGGAGTCTCCCGAAATGACGAGCACTTTCACTCCAGGAATTCCATGGGAATATCACGACTCCAACGCTAACAGGAGCCTCACAAACGTCTTCTCCCACATGCACTGTCGCCCAGACCCTTCCAAAAACGTCATCTCCATCAGCAAGAGCACGGAGCGGCTCTCCCCAATGATGAGGGATTTAAAAACAAACAAGTTTAAGAAGTCGCAGAGCATCGACGAGATCGACATCGGTGCGTACAAGGTGTACAACATCCCCCTGGAAAACTATGCATCCGGGAACGACACCGTGGGCCCCCACGAGAGGGTGGACAAGCTGCTGGGCCCGGAGCACGGCGTGCTGAGCATGTCCCGCAGCCAGTCCGTGCCCATGCTGGACGACGAGCTGCTGACCTACGGCAGCGTCAAGGTGCAGCCGCAGCACAAGGCGTCGGTCACCAAGAAAGTTTATCAGTTCGACCAAAGCTTCAACCCCCAGGGCGCCGTGGAGCTCCCAGCCGACAAGCGGCTCCTGCCGCCCTTCCAGCTCAACGCCGAGTACCTGCCCCAGCCGGCCAAGAGCCTGCCCCAGGAGCTGGTGAGCCCGCGGGGCTACCGCGGCTACGCCCCGGTGGAGCCCATGTTCTCCTTCTCGCAGCCCTCGGTGGGCGAGGAGCCGGCGACCGCCCCGTTCCCCGGCCCGGCCGCGCGCCCCGGCTTCCTGCGCAGGGCGGATTCGCTGGCCAGCTCGGCGGAGATGTCGGTGTTCCGCAGGGTGGGCGAGCCCCAGGAGCTGCCCCCGGCGGACAGGTACGGCCGGGCCCCGTTCCGTGGTGCCCCGGAGCGCCAGGGCAGCATGGCCGTGCCCGAGGCCCAGTTCCTCAAGCGCAACGGGCGCTACGAAGACGAGCACCCTTCCTACCAGGAAGTGAAAGCCCAGACTGGGAGCTTCCCAGTTAAAAACCTCACGCAAAGGAGGCCCCTGTCGGCACGAAGCTACAGCACAGAGAGCTACGGCACGGCCCAAACGCGGCCGGTGTCAGCGAGGCCCACCATGGCAGCTCTGCTGGAAAAGATTCCGTCAGACTATAACCTGGGTAACTATGGCGACAAGCCTTCCGATAGCAGTGATATAAAGCCGAGGCCTCCCCCTGGGAAGGGAAATGAGAGCTGTGCTAAAATGCCCGCTGACTGGAGACAACAGCTACTTAGACATATAGAAGCTAGAAGGTTAGACAGGGTATGTTTGGCATTTCTCTGCAATTAATGCCTTTAGTTGTGTGTTTCGCTCTGTCAAACGATTTGCACGTGCAGTGGTGACCACCAGAATTCCCAGGGATGAAATTCCTGCCATGGTGTCAGAGGGAGCGGCCCGCCGAGGGCCCTGGGGGTGCTCAGCTGGAGTGAGGGATCCCAGAAAATCCAGAGGCTCCTCACTGATGATGCCCCTTGGGACAGTCACCGGGGTGGTGGCTCCGGGTCCTGGGTAAATCCAGAGGCTTCACACTGGTGACATTCCGTGGGGCAGTCACTGGGGTGGTGATTCTGAAGCCTGGGTAAATCCAGAGGCTCTGCCCCAGTGCCTGTCACTGGGGTGGTGACTCTTGCAGCTCTGGCCAAAATTAGGAAGAACCCTGAGGTTCTGCCCTGCTCATGGAAGCGCTGCTGGAGCCACCAGGTCAGTAACGACCGAGAGCTTGGAGAGGTGCTGGGCACGTCTCGGCAGTAAAAGGGAATAAAGGAAAAAGAGACTAAGTAATAAAATGTATTTTAGCTCTGGTGTCACTGTTAGCGCAGGGGGTTTAAAAGTGTCTATAACTGAGAAATATCCCTGGGTATCCACTGCCACTGTTCTAATGGGAATGTGATCATTACTCCTTTTAGCTGTAGGAAGTTATGCTGATTTGCCTTCTATCCAAAGGGTACTTTAGTGCATGATTCAGTCATTACCTATTTAATGACCTAATCCATGAATCCGATTTACTCCGTGATCTGAAGTGGTTGTGACAAATTCCTGTGGTGAAATGCATAAGAAGTCATTGCCAAATGTGTCCATATACTGCTTTATGCCAGAGCCTCCTGAGTTTGGTGTTAATATTCTCCTTACCTTCCAGTTGCTCGGATGTGATGATATTAAATTATCCTTAAGGATCAAATGGGGAAACTTTAAAAAGGGGCTCGAAGGCTGAAGCGTTTTCCTCCCTCAGCTCTTTTCCTTGTGCTGTGTAACCCCACTGGAAACTGCCTCCTACCCAGGGGAACCAGTGCACCCTGAGCAGGGCCTTTCCTGGTGGAAATCAACCCTTGCCAGCTGTTGTTGGCTTAAGGAACATCTTTACACGTAGTTTACAACGTGTACGAAGGGTGCTTTAACCCTGGCAAGCTGACACTGGTGGCTGTCCCTAACCCCTGCGAGGTGGTTCCTGCTGGGTGCAGAGCTCCAAGGAGCTGGGCTGGGCTGCCTGCTGGAGGCTGTGCTGGTGGCAGCACCGGGGAGCAGCCCCTGTCCCTCGGGTGGGCACAGCCCCGTGTCCCTGCCATGCCTGGTGGGCACAGCCCCGTGTCCCTGCCCTGCCCAGCTCGTCCCACGTGGGCAGCCAGGTTTTCAGGGAGCAGGACTTCCCCAGGGGTTGCTCCTCCACGCCAGGCTCACCTCTGGCTGCACAGCCCACCCCGAATTCGGCCGTTTTTGCAAAAGCAAGACTCATACCGTGTGAAGTCCAGATCCCACCACCCCTCATGTGCTGTCAGCGTGGAAGTCCTCTCTGGTGCCCATTTTCTGTACGAGGAGCAATGTACTCGCTTTGTGTGACCAGTGCATGCCTGGAGGAGCTATTGATACTCGGTACTGTTTGTTGGCTTAAACTAAAACTCTGTGAACTTAACCATGTATGTGTGAGACTTAATTCTGAGCATGTGTGTTCATATGTGTCCCGTGGTTGTTTCCTCTACTCAGAGCGCTGCTTACAAACACCACACAGTTAGCCTTGGCATGCTGCACTCTGGAGGGGTTTCAGCCATGCATGCCGGCCGAAGCATGACTTTAAACTTGCAGCCTAAATCTAAATTTGAAAACCAAATGCTTCAAGAGCTACCTCTACCGAAAGTAAGTATGGGCTAGCCAGCATTCCCAGTTCATTAATGATCCTTGCTTCCTCCTGGTTTAGCTTCTGCCTCTTCCTCGTTGCTTTTACGATGCCCAGTCCACAAAGCAAGGCTGGCAGGGATGCAGCTTTGCCCCTTGGTGGCCTTGCTTTTTGGATTCCGGAGCTCCCTGGCTGTCATTCCTGCTCTCCTGCTCTCCTCACACATGCCAGGGCTGGCGTGTGCTCAGTGGGGAACGTGGTTTGCTCTGGGGCTGTTTGATCCTAGAAAAATGGGTGTTAAACATCCTAGAAAATGGAAATGTTAAACAGGCTCCAGGAGACAGAGATTCTAATATTTGAGCATTAATTGGGTGTGCTGTAATTCCTGATGGGTTTTGAACACGTTACCACACCAAACCCATTATAAACTTTGAGAAACACCTAAAAAAGATAATATTTCCCTCATTTATTTACTGTTTATCTTATATTTATTATCAATATATCATTGACAAGTACAGACATACAAAACTATGTATTCCCAAGGAGTATTTGAAGGGAGAGGTGCACAGGACAAGGCAGAGAGGGCCGTTCCTGCAGGATTCTCAGTGTCAGGGAGGGATGCTGAGACCTTTCCCTGCATGGCTCAGCGTCTCCCAGCCCTGGCACAGGAGCTGAGGGGACACAGCAGCAGCAGCAGCAGCTCTGTGAGTGATGGAAGGGCAGCAGAGCCCGGATCCCGGCATTCCAATGGGATCACCCCTGCTGGGAATTGCCAGGCTGCCCCCTGGCACCGCTGGCACCCATGGAGCAGCCTGGCCAGCCATTCCCAAAGGAGGCTTCCAAGGGTTCAGAGCTCAGATCCAAGGATTTGAGGAGAGCAGGATAATTTAGCAGCAGCAGGAGCTGGCCCAGAGCTCGACCCCACACGTGCTCCAGCCGGAATTCCAGGCAATCCAGGGCAGGATGGCAGCACCCAGGGAGCAGTGTCAGGCCTTTCCCCCTTGTCCCTGAGCCTCCATCCTCTGTCACCTCCATCCCACGTCCCCCCAGGCTCCCGTGCTGCTCTGGGTCTGTGCTGCTCTGCTGTGGGGTGGGCAGCTCTGAGGGGATCCCCCCTGGATGTGTGTGCTGGGCAGGGACATCCCAGTGTTGTCTTTGCTTCCCCAGAACTGGGCAGGGACATCCCAGTGTTGTCTTTGCTTCCCCAGAACTGGGCAGGGACATCCCAGTGTTGTCTTTGCTTCCCCAGAACTCGTTTGTCTGCTCAGGTTCTTGTCACGAGTCCCTGGAAAAATCCATTGGGCATCAACCCCAAAGAATGGTGCTGGTTCCCTCCACACGTTGGGAATGAGGTGTTTTATGGCACTTCCAGGGGTTTAGGCTCTAGGTGAATGTGGATATTAATGATGGATGTCTGAGGAAATTCAGGAATCTGCTCTGTGATAAATTTTGGGGTGTGGTCTGATGTGGATTATTCTGCTTTTCTATTTCACCAGCATCCCATTGCTCCATATCCATAGAAACTGTGATGCTGAACTGCATTGAGGGGTTGTTCTCTCTGTACTGTTGGGGAAAATTATTGTTGGGAAAGATTACTGCAGGGGGAAATGACTGTTGGAAAAATACTGTGTATATTTAGTGTTGTTTAATTTTATTGCTTCACACCTTCCACAGAATTTGCATTTCCTAAAGAATCCAGGCCACAGCAGTTTAATCCTTGCCTCTTCTCCTCCCTCCTTCCCATGGCCTGGATTCAAGAGAGTAATGAGTGAGCTCTGGCTGTCAGGAAATCAACTTTATCAATGAATTACTTTGAAAATGGTCACGACATCAATCTACTCCCTGTATAAAACGTGGGAAGTGCTGCTTTTCCTCTTTTCCCCAGATTTCATTGAAGTGGAGCTGGGTTGCAGCCTGTCCCAGCTCAGAAGATGACCAATATTATAGGGACAAATTCTTTTTGCTGCAGCAAATGAAACCCCAGGATTTCCCTGTTCATGGAGGAAGCTGAGAGCACTCTCTGCATTTTCCCTTTTCCCTCTGGAGTGCAAACTCCCCTCTGCAGATCAGGCCCAGCACTCTCCAGAGGGATCCTTTCCACTTCTGGCTCCCAGGGAAAGGTTTTAAAAGTTGGTGGTTTGGTACAACCCATTCCCAGAATGGGAATTCCTTGGGAATACCAGTGAGGAGGGAAGCTTTGGGAGGGCACCCAGAGGGGTCCATAAATTGATCCCTCAGGATGTGATGGATTCCCAGGGCAGCTCTGGAGGGAATGGCTCATTTTTCCATGTTAATGGGGGTAAAGAAAGCTCTGCAAGGAGATCCTGGGCTTTAAATTGGGGAAATGTTTTTTAATGTTTTTTAATAGAAGGAAAATCACAAATTCCATTATGTTTCTGGGGGATTTATTGAATGATGAAAGAATTATAATGGAAGTTTCCTTTAGTTTTAAATAATCAGGGTTGGACTTTTTTCACTTCACCTCAGAGATGTGATTTAAATAATCATTTCCTTCTATTTATTTTTCAACTTCTGTTAAAAATCAATTTCTAATGGAAAAATTCCCAGCTTTCACATTTCAAAGCAAATTTGATTAATTCTTAATCCATCTAGAGAAGTGTATCCTGATTTTCTTTTTTAGTCCAAGCTGGAGAAGAAATTCCTGGAATGGCAGAGGGGGAAAATAGATATTTTTTGTTCCTTTGCAGATTCCCCTTAATCAATAAGCACTGAACTGTGCCAGGTGCTGTCAGTGGCAGGACAATGCTGAAATTTTGGGAAGTCTGACCCCCAAAAGGTGTTAGGAAAACTCCCAGTGACAGCTGAGAAAGAGGGAGACAGATAATGGAAAGTCAGGATGGGGCAGGAAAAGTCCAAACCCCCTCCAAAGTCCTGAAAATAGGAATGAAACAACCTGGGGGGGAAAGTGACAAGAAAGAAACACGGAACAGGAGAGAAAAGGGAATTATGAACATCGAGGAAATTTTCCCTGTGTGTTGTGACCATTCATGGTGAGGCAAACATTGAATTCCGGGTTAATATTGTACAAAAAATGTCCCTGGCACAAGCCGGGAGGTTCTGGGAGCTGCACACGGAGCCAGCACAGCCTCGCTGCTGCCAGCAGGGGATGTTTGCTGCAGAAAACACAAACAGCTCTTTTTTCTTGGTGGCAAATCCTTCCTAAAAGCGTTCCTGCTGCTGGAACGAGCAGTGAGAAAGTCCCAGCTCCAGAATTAACGCCAGGCTCTTTAAATACCGGAATTCCGCCAAAATTCGTTTCTCTGAAAGTAACGAGCCCCGTTCAGTGAATTTTCTCTTCTCTCTCAGCATTCATTATTCTCATTATTTCTGCCCTGAACCTCTCAAGCTCTCCTGCTTGCAGGGAGTCCCCCAGTGCTGCTGCCTTGGGCACCTGTGGCGCTGGTGGCAATAGCGCATTGCAGCTGCTGGCTTGTGTGACACGAGCGTGCAGGGCTTTGTGCTGGTGACTAAAGGCTGCCCTGCATTTGTGACAGACCCCGTCGCAGCAGAGCAGCCTCCTGGACAACGGGCAGGACGAGGTGGCCGTGGGCAGCCCCTGGAACCCCTACCCGCTGGGCCGGCGGGACGTGCCCCCCGACACCGTCACCAAGAAGGTAAGGGGTGCCAGCAGGGCCCCAGCCTGGCCCTGGTGCAGCAGGACAGCTTGGGGCAGCTCCTGGAGGTGTCTGGAGGCTTAAAGCAAGGAGCTGGGAGCTGAGGGTGGTGTTTTCATGGTGCCCCTTGGTGGGCTCTGGCTCTGCTGCGGGCAGTGGGCACGGAGGGCTGGGCAGGGCTGGTCCTGCAAGGCCTCATCCCAAGGTTTCACCCCAGTGGTGATGTCCAGTCCACAAAAAGCATGAGTGGTGGGTTGGCAGGGCTGCTCCTGTCCTGGTCCTGCAGGGTCTCATCCTGTCCTGTCTCATCCTGTCCTGGTCCTGCAGGGTCTCATCCCAGGGTTTCACCCCAGTGGTAATGTTCAGTCCATAAAAAGCATGAGTGGTGGGATGGCTGGGGTGCTCCTGTCCTGGTCCTGCAAGGCCTCATCCCAGGGTTTCACCCCAGTGGTAATGTTCAGTCCATAAAAAGCATGAGTGGTGGGATGGCTGGGGTGCTCCTGTCCTGGTCCTGCAAGGCCTCATCTCAAGGTTTCACCCCAGTGGTGATGTTCAGTCCATAAAAAGCATGAGTGGTGGGATGGCTCCAGCCCAGCCCTGCACAAGCACAGCCCTTTTGCTGATAAATTCCCTGGAAAAGGGTCTCATTTCTGGTGGTTCTGTGGCGGTGGATATTGAATTGCAGTGCTCAGAGCTCTTGGCTGCCCCTCCCAGCCCCAGCTCTGCCCGTGGGCTCAGGAGCTGCTGGGTTGGGCTGCTCTGAGCATAAAGCTGGAGGAGGAGCTGCAGGGATGAGCCAGGATAATCACAGGGATCATAGTAACGAGATCCATCCTGCCCATCCCTGAGGTCCCAGGGGTGAGTGACACCAGGTGGGACTCATGATGTGCTGGCACCTGCTGTGTGTGATGATCCCAAGGAGCTCCTGCTGCTCCAAGCTTTTATCCCTGGCTTCACAGGGAAATGCAGCCAGAGATCCCTGAGGGCAGGAGAATTGCTGGAGGATAGGGAACAAAAGCCATTGCTCCCAGAGATGCCTCCAGGCACAGGAGGGGCACAGGAGGGGAAGGAGGAGGAGGAGGAGGAGGGGAAGCTGATGGTGTGGGATGGAGCTGGCCCTGACAGCCGAGTTATTTGTCCTCTGATCTGCAAGAAACTGGGATGAGAAATGTCAGATCCTGCTTTCCCCAGCTGCAAGGGCGGCGCCGGGGCAGGGCAGGTTCGCTCCGGGAGCTGCAGGGCGCGGCTGTTCTGACGGGATGCTTGCCCACAGGCAGGTAGCCACATCCAGACGCTGATGGGCTCGCAGAGCCTGCAGCACCGGAGCCGGGAGCAGCAGTACGAGGGCAGCATGAACAAGGTCACCATCCAGCAGTACCAGCCACCCCTGCCCATCCAGATCCCGTCCTCGCAGAGCTCCCGGGCCCCCCAGCCCCAGCGGTGCCTCATCCAGACCAAGGGCCAGCGCAGCACCGACGCCTACCAGGAGCAGGTGGGGCACGGCA
>VXAX01004857.1:29377-45656 GCA_013399835.1 Leptocoma aspasia | reverse complement strand
CCCTCTGGAATGGGTGAATTCCCTCTGGAATGGGTCAGGTTGGATGGGGCTTGGAGCAGCCTGGGACAGTGGAGGGTGTCCCTGCCATGGCAGGGCTTAAGCAAGGTGAGCTTCAAGGTCCCTCCCAACCCGGCCCATTCCATGGTTCTATGATTCCAGCTCCTTCTGGAATGGGTTAAGTCCCTCTGGAACAGGTTAACTCCCTTTGCTTTGGCTCTTCCCTCGATTCCATGTGCACACACTACAGGAGAACACCGAGGACAGGCAGGTTTGGCTCACGGATGGAGGAAGGTTGTGATGGTGGCAGTAAAACTCCTTTTGTTGCTGCTAATTTTACTCTTTAATTTTTTCATTTCAGACTCCCCCATTGACATTGTTGTGTATTTCCCCCCCTGCTCCAGGCCCTGCTTAGGATATTCCCATGGGTGAGGCTTTCTGGGATCCTTGACTGGAGTCCTGGAAAGGGATGGGCACAGACACATCCCAGGGAGCAGCAGGTGACCCCGAGCCAGCCTGGCAGGAGCATTCCCAGCACAGGGTCAGTGGGACAACCCCTCGTGTCCTGGGGCTGTTCCCAACAGAGAATCCCAAAGCCCAGACTGTGCCCAGCTGCTGCTCCAGGGGTGCCGGGGTCCAGCCTGGTTATCCCTGACAGCAAAATGGGAAAACACAGGGAAAGCCCCCTGCAAGGGTTTTCAGGGGATCCCAGTGCCCTCGAGCAATGGCCAGGGGCTGAGGGACAGCTGGCTCTGGGATCACCTGCACCATTCCCACCCAAAAGCCCACAGCCAAGGGTGCAGCCACAGCCACAGTGAGGGTGTTCCACTTCTCCAAGAATTCCCGAACTTTCTCTCTTGGCTGTGGCACCTGGGGAGCTGCAGGCCCAGGGAAGCCTCCAGGACCCTCCACCCCCAATAATTTCCCATTTTCCCAGCGCCAGCTCACAGTTCCTACCCAGGTGATGGCAAACCAGGGAAGTTCTCAGCCAGTTGTTCCCAGCAGTGACCATTTAACATCCTCAAATCTGGGTTCATGTTTTCCAAGGTATTTTTTAACACACCCATGTCTGCATCTGTGTTTGGTGGCAGTGCCAGCCCAGGGAGGGGACAGGGAGCTCCACACAGGGAGCAGGCAGGACAAGGCTGAGGGTGAATGGGGCAGCTGAGAGCAGAGCCAAGGAAATCCAGGAAAAATCTGAGTAGGAAATGTCCAGGAGGTTGGTTTGCTGTTGGTAGTGAGCACTTGGAATGTAAAGATGTTGAAACCCTTGGTTAAAACCCTTTCCAATGCCTAAAGGGGCTCCAGGAGGGCTGGAGAGGGACTGGGGACAAGGCCTGGAGGGACAGGACACAGGGAATGGCTCCCACTGCCAGAGGGCAGGGATGGATGGGACATTGGGAATTAGGAATTGTTCCCTGGGAGGGTGGGGAGGGGCTGGGATGGAATTCCCAGAGCAGCTGTGGCTGCCCCTGGATCCCTGGCAGTGCCCAAGGCCAGGCTGGACACTGGGGCTGGGAGCAGCCTGGGACAGTGGGAGGTGTCCCTGCCGTGGCAGGGGTGGCACTGGGTGGGCTCTGAGGTCCCTTCCCACCCAGCCCATTCTGGGATGCTGGGACCCCTCTCTGCTGTAAGTGAGCACTGAATTACCTGATGCAATCAGAAATGCCCTGTCCAGTGTGCCCAGAGCTCTGAGGGGGAGTGCAGGGACAGGGAATGCAAAACCAGGGAACTGAGCCCCCCCATGGGGACCAGCTGAGGGCAGGGGTCTGGGGAGGCCCTGGGTCCTAGGGTGGATCAGGGTGTTTATTCCCAGGAACTGCCCATGGATGAGGGATGGGACACGGGGGCTCCGTGACCCCCTGGCCAGGCACAGCCTGTCCCACAGCAGCAGGGAGGAGGTCCCAGAATGTCACAGGGGGTGACAGAGCTGCGGGGTCACCACCCACCCTGGCAGGATTTGGACATAAATGAACACAGCAAGTCCCACCTCAGCACCAGGAAGAACTTCTTTCCCTGGAGGTGGCAGAGCCCTGAACAGCTGCCCAGAGCAGGCGTGGGGTTCCCTCCCTGGAGACATCCCAACCCCACCCGGACACCTTCCCGTGTCCCCTGCCCCAGGCTGGGCTGGATCATGTCCAGAGGTCCCTCCTGTGATTCTGTGAACTGGTGGGATGTCACAGTTAGAATTTCCAAAGGAAATTGGGGATGTTGTGTCAGATGGAGCTCCCTGCCCGTGCCCCATCCCTCAGAATCCCTCTGGAAGAGGCAGGGCTGTCCCTGGCAGGCAGGGCAGGCCCATCCCGTGCCCTGTCCCTTGCCATCCCTCTGGAGGAGGCAGGGCTGTCCCTGGCAGGCAGGGCTGTCCCTGGCAGGCAGGGCAGGCCCATTCTGTGCCCTGTCCCTTTGCCATCCCTCTGGAGGAGGCAGGGCTGTCCCTGGCAGGCAGGGCAGGCCCATCCCATGCCCATACAACTTTCTGGGCAGCAGTTTGGACAGGACACGGACCCATGGATCCATGGGGAGCTGGCCTGGCCCTGGAGCCACGGGCGGGCACAGCCATGGTGCCACCAGGGCCAGGCCCATGGGGCACCACCACTCAACCCCAAAGGCACCATTTGCAAATCACGGAATTTCAAACAAAAAATAAGAAAAGAACCCCAAAAAAAACTTTTTGGCAATCCTCTCCCTGGCCGATTCCAGCTGGTTTAGTGGAAGTGACTGACTGACACCATGGCATGGCTCAGGATGCCCGGGGTTCTGGGCACTCCTGGCACAGCCCGTGGCACAAGAGGTGGCACTGGGGCCTGTGTCCCTTGGGTGGCGGTGGCTGTGTCCCCTCCCTCCCTCCCTCCTCCTCCCCGGGCAGGGCACTCGCTCATCACTTCGGTTTTCTACCTGTGAGTACTGTATCCAGTTCAGAACCAACAGCTTCCTTTAGTAAAGATTTTACCATTTTATAAAAGACATGTTTAATTATGATGGAGATGGCTGTATTGTAATTAATATTTTGAGATAATTGTGATTTTGAGCTTAAATTATATACAGAAATGGTCATTTTTGTATGTGTTCAAAGATTGCTATATTCCAGATGACTGTACTTTTCAGTTGAATTCCAGTATCCATGTAAATAAAGCTGAATGAGGAAATATTTACTACTTTATTAACATAGATTGTGAATGTACTTCATGTTTTTTGCAGTATAAAGACTTACTGAACTTGAAAGCTGCTTCATTTTATGTGCAAAAAGGTACTTCAAAAATTCTATTTTAAATCTATTGATTGAGTGCAATCAGCTCCTGTCCCTTGGCACATGCAGGTTGTCCCCTCCCCATGGCCTGGAGGGCCTGGCCCGTGCGTGTGGGGTTGCTGCATTTTGCAGATGCTTCTGTGCAGAGGGAGCCCAGGGACTGAACCCATGCTGTGCAGTGCAGCAGAGCCATTTTCGGCTTTGCTGTACCCACCTTTTTCAGTATTTCCAAAAAAAAAGTGTTTTGAATAACATTAAAAAGTCTCTTTATTGTATAAATAATAAAAACGTCACCTTATTGTAAGGCTTTTGGGTGTTTTTTTTTTTTTTTCTGGGCAGAAAGGTTTCAGAGGGTGGGGAAGGGGGGAATGAGCCTGGAAAATTGGGCAGCTCCCAACTGGGACTCCCCTGGTCCAGCTACAGCCACTGGGAGACACCAGACATGGAAAGGGAGTAATGGAAATGGGGAAAAAAACTCAAGTTTTGGAGCTTTTGGGGCAAATGTGTGGAAGGACAAATGCATGCAGGGATAAACGCATGGAAGAAAGGACAATATGTATGGAAACAAAAGGGGGCAGGGGATGAGGGCAGCAGCAGTTCCATCATCCAAGGAGCTCCAGAAGTGTTCCCTGGACATCCTGGAGCCCCAGGTGTCCCCTGCTGTCACTGCACACAGGCCCTGTCACCTATTTCCCACAGGACAGATCCTGCCCTTCCCATTCCCACTCCCACAAACCCCCTTCCCAGCCAGGTCAGTGCCTCCCATTTCCTGCAGCCAGGAGCAGGTTCTGGTCCCCTCCTTGGGGACACGGGGAGGGGCAGCTGGGCTTGAGCCCCCTGAGCCATCCCTGCTCCAGCTGGGAGGCAATTCCCACAGCTGGGGAGCTGAGGGTGAGCTCAGAGTGTTTTCTGTTCATCTGGACACATTTAAAACCGGGGAATTTTAGTGTGGAACTGTATAAAATCCTGCTGTGCTACAGAACCTCCAGGGCTGTGTCCATGAGAGACCCTGAGGGGCTGGAGCATGTCCAGGGCAGGGAATGGAGCTGGGAAGGGGCTGGAGAATCCCTGAGGGAGCTGGGAAGGGGCTCAGCCTGGAGAAAAGGAGGCTCAGGAGGGACCTTGTGGCTCTGCACAACTCCCTGCCAGGAGGGGACAGCCGGGGGGGGCGGGCTCTGCTCCCAGGGAACAGGGACAGGAGGAGAGGGAACGGCCTCAGGCTGGGCCAGGGGAGCTCAGGGGGGACACCAGCAGGAATTTCCCCATGGAAAGGGGGGTCAGGCTTTGGAGGGCGGTGGAACCCCACCCACAGCACTACTGCCATTAAAGGTAGCACCTGCAGGACATTTGGAAGAGCGTTTGAACAAGAGAAGTTCCCAATATCCCCATTACAGAGCCCAATGACAGCCTGAAGGACCCACAGCAGACATCCAAGGGGAACATTTATTGTCTCGGAGCAGCACTAGCCCCATTTTCACTCAGGTGAGCCCTGCACACACCTGGGGCACCTCTCACCACCTCACAGCTCAAGCACTCCACCACACTCACACCAGGGAGCAGCTCTGGGGACAGCAGTGAAACAACATAAAAAAGGGACACAAAGCCCACAGTGCTCCCTTCTGCCTTTGGTCCCAATGCCTCGATGGTGACAACTCCCTCCAAAGGCCAGCCCAGCTGCAGGAAGCACCATGGCTGTGCTGAAGGCAGCTTTCCTTGCTGTCCTTTATTACAGACAGTGTAAACAGTGTGGGATGCTGAAATCCCTGCTGGAACATGCAGAGGGCAGGGGAAGTTTCCCAGCTGGGCTCCTCACACTGCAGCAAAGATTCATGGCTGGGCAGACTCCCAGGCAGCAGCAGGGAAAGCATGGAAGCAGTGGAGCCCAGGGGTGCTGATGGGACAGGGGGTACCTGGCTGCTCCTGTGCTGCTGGGATGTGGCTCTGCAGGTATTGCAGCAGGGCAGCTGTGTCCTTGGCCAGGCCAGGCTCAGGTGATTTGCAAATCACGGAATTTCAAAACAGGTGGGAATGCAGCTCCAAAAGTATTCCAGCACAGCAGCCATGCCCTTGGCCAGGCCAGGCTCAGAGCTCAGGAGGGAATGCCCAGGCTCAGGAGGGTGCCCAGCCCAGGTGGCAGTGCCCAGCACAGCAGGGTGCCCAGCTCAGGAGGGTGCCCAGCCCAGGGGGCAGTGCCCAGCTCAGCAGGGAATGCCAGGGGGCAGTGCCCAGCCCAGGGGGCAGTGCCCAGCACAGCAGGGTGCCCAGCTCAGGAGGGTGCCCAGCCCAGGGGGCAGTGCCCAGCCCAGCAGGGAATGCCAGGGGGCAGTGCCCAGCCCAGGGGGCAGTGCCCAGCCCAGGGGGCAGTGCCCAGCCCAGCAGGGAATGCCAGGGGGCAGTGCCCAGCCCAGGGGGCAGTGCCCAGCTCAGCAGGGAATGCGGCTCCGCAGGTACTCCAGCACGGCAGCCGTGCCCTTGGCCAGCACGGCGGCGCGGGGCGTGCGGAACGGGTTCCCCTCCAGCAGCAGGCTCCTGCAAACAGGGATGAGTTACTGGGGTAAATCTCCTTGTGCCCACACACTCATCCACTGCATCCACATTTCTGAGGCCTTTGAAATTCCTGGGTAGTTCTGTTCTGCTTCCCTCGTTCTCAGCAGCTGAGCTTTGAGACAGCTGAATTTTAATTTGTGCTGATAAATCAGTGGGGGTGTGGCACACACCCCACTCCTTCAGCCTCTGCTAGGAGGAGTGAGAAGAGAACTTCTGGAATATAGAAACAGAATTCCAGAGTGGCTGAGGGTGGAAGGGAGCAGTGGGGTCAGCTGGTCCAACCTCCATGCCCAACGAGTGCTGCACCAGCAGCGTGACTGGGAGCACGGGAAATGTCCCCCCCAAGGCTCCACCACGAGCTTCACACAACCCCCAGACCCTCAACACCAGTTCTAAATGATGAAACAACTCCCGCAATTCTCTGCAATACTGAGAAATTAGAGAAGAGATTATGGAAGAAATTACCCTGTTCTACAGATGGTCAGAGAGACCCTTTTTAGGCAAACCCAACACCCTGCTCATAGGTGCTTTTTCCTCTGGCAAACATTCCCTGAAGAACTCAGACAGAAGATGTGCTTGTAAGCAGGCCCCCATGACCCCACACACCTGAGGTTCTCACAGTTGCCCAGCTCTGGGGGCACCTGGAGGAGGTCATTGTTCTGCAGGTCCAGCGTTCCCAGCTTGTCCATCCCCTTCAGCTGCACGGGGTCGATGGATCCCACCTGGTTGTTGCTCAGCAGGATGGTCTCCAGGGCTGGGAGGTGATACAGGACACTGGGAAACACCTTAAATCTTCAGGAGGAGAAAGGAGGGATAGTCAGAAACAGGGCATTCAAAAGAGGAGCACTTCATGGGAGCTCCCAGCTCATTGAAGTGGCTCCTTGTTCTCACATCACAGGAAAATTGTGTCAAATTCAACCCAGCTCTTTTTATTACTGTATTTAAAAAGAAATCAAAAGAGTTGCTCACCTATTAAATGCAAGATTTATTGTGTGCAGTCTTTTCAGTGCCTCCATTTCCTCAGGCAAGGCTGTCAGAACATTGTTTCTGTTATCAAAGAAAGACAAACAACAAGCACCAAACTTAGTCAGGGGTTTAGCTGAGAATTCCCAGGTCAGCTACACAGTCTGGGGCCAGTTCACTGCCTCGTAACAGGGGCAAGAGCATGCCAGGGACTCCCATTTCTGCTAGGAGGACGCTCAAAGCCTGTCCTCTAAAGATTCCAAGTATTCCCAAGCACCCACCAACTGCACAAACCTGCCTGGAAATGTAGCTCCTTGTTTCCAGAGGAAAGCTTATCAAAATCAATGGATTGAGCTAATCCTGATCTAAACAATGCCAGGAGCATTTCTCAGGAATCAGAGGAGGCAAGGTGACAATTAGGAACCATCTCTTGCCTCTCCTCCCAGCAGTGCAACAAAATCTGCACTTTCCTTGGCCTAATTCCCAGGATTTTTTGGTGTGGTTTTCTTCTGGGGAGTGGTGGGAGTGTTTTGAAATAGCAACATCTGAGAACCCTTCTCTGACTGAGGCAGAATCTCTCCTCCACCCAGTCTCAGAACTGGTCCATTTCTTTTTCTGTCTTCTTTAAGCAAGGCCCAAATTTAGGCCACGTCCTATCCCAGCTCTGCCACGGAGTGATTTTGGGAGTGAGAGGTGATTTCAGTGCTGCCATCCCACTGGAACAGATGGCTGCTTTAGGCAGGGAAAGTCTAGTCTTTAGGGACAGAAACTCCCAGGCAAGGAAGGGCAACACACACCACCAACCTGAGATCCAAATGTGTCAATTTCTGCAGCAGGCACAGCTCCGAGGAAATGGAGGAGATTTTGTTGAAGCCCAGGCTGACATCACAAACTGAGTCTTTCAGCTCCACAAGCCTGAAGCACAGAAGGAAGATGCTCTCATTATGGAAGCTCATGGCTGCTTTGTAAGTTGTTAAAAAACATGGTTTATTCTACAGATCAAGGACACGTCGTGTTTTCTCTGAAGGGATTTTGGGGAGAGCATGGAATGTCACCTGTGAGAGCTGCTGCTCCTCCAGCCTTACACCTGGGGTAAAGCAAAGCTCAAATCATCTATCTACAACTATCAGATTGCATCTTCCCTCACAAATATTGCTACCAAAGCCTCCTCAGTAAATGCAGTCAGGAACTATTTCGGAGACCATGGCACAGGTGACATCACTGCCACCTCCTGCCCTGGAGATGTTTTAACACAGACTTTGCCCACCACCTTCTGCAGCCAAAAAAACTGACCAAAAATCCTATTTTTTTTTTCCTATCTTTTGTTTCTGCTCCCCTGTTGTGCTGTTACAAACTCTGGGAGTATCTGCTGCTGCTTGCAGAAGGTTATTTATTGTACTAACACACTTTGCTGTAAAGGTTTTCACAGCTCAAGAAGTTCCCTGTTGAACCTCTCAAACAGAATCTCTGGCTTAGCCCTGAAACAGAAGGCAATTAAATGAGAAAACACTCGTCTCCTGTCTGGATTGGCATGGAATTCTGAGGCAGCTGCACACTGCCCCACACCTGTCCCAGGGAAATCAGCAGCCTCTCACACAGTGACGAAGCACGGGATGCACAAGCAGCAGCTCCCAGAATTGAGTCTCCAGAAGCCTTTTTGTCCCTCTGGGATTGCACCTCTCCTTGCCACAGGCTCAGGGTTCAGCACACTTGGGAATAAACCCAGCTGTCCTCAAAAACCAGTGTGGATGATTTCTTGAGACACAGCGACCTTCCTCCTGACACAGAGGGATTATTTGTTCCCAGCAGTGCCAGGGAAAGCTTTTCCTTGGCTGTGGCTGGCCCCAGTGACTGCACACAAATGCCTCCTCACTGGGATCTGTGTGCACAGACAGCCAGGGGAGAACAGGAGGCTGAAAACAAAGGCAGGAGAGCAAATCCCAGTTGGGAATGGCCTTCCCAGCAGTACCTTGGGGGGATCTCCCTGAGCTGGTTCTTGCTGAAGTTGACGGTGGCCACGGGGTTGGCACCCACGGCATCGAACACGGCCTCGGGGATCTCAGCAGCCTGCTTGTCACTGGGACAGGAGTGACACCAGTTAACCACTGCCTGCTCATCAACAGGGCATTTCCACCTTCTCTTAGAGAAGATAAAGAGCAGAACACAGGGAACAGCTGCAGAAAGCTCCCAGCGCTGCCCCATGTCCACAATGTCACCAAACAGGATTTTTTTCCCTTTCCCAACCCTTCCAGGTCCATCTGAGGAATAGCTGAGCAGACACTCCCCTGCTACAAGATGTTCTGGGACACAGAGAAAATCACAAAGAGCTTCAAGGGTACTAAAAGCACCTGCTGGGATTCAGCACTTCAATGAGTTACTGCAGAATATTTAATAATATAAAAAAATAATTCAAACCCCACAATCTAAATCTGCCCATTCCCAAGCACAGGAATTAAAGGGGAAAATGCCCACATGCAGCAGGGTTTGTGGGCAGCTTGGTGTACAATGAAGGTGGGGGAAAAAATCCCACAAGCATAAAATAGGACAGTGTTCTTAGAACTTCAGGAATGGGTAATATTCCCAAATACCTGTATTCCAATAATTTGAGTGTGGTTATGGCATGGATGTTGACCTTGGACTGGCTGGGAAGAGTCATGGCTGTCACAGGAGGCTCTTCATTGGGGCCAGGTCCATCATCTGGTGACACCAGAGGGGTGCAGGGACACAGCTGAGCTGCTCTGAGTGGCCCCAGGCAGCTGCCACCACCCCCCTCTAATCCTGCTCCACTCTGGCTCAACTCAAGACCATCAGGTTCAGATCATTTCAATCATTTCCTAACAAAGGTTTTTTACCATCTTGGATTTGGGGGTTCTTTTAGGTTGACCTGGACTTTGTGAAGCAGGGGAGGGAGCACTGGAGATGTGCTGGTGCCAGCTGCTCTGTGAGGCTCTGCTCTGTGGGGTAAGGAGTTGGAAACTACAAAAAACAGGGAATTCTGACTGGAAATGATGACCTAGAGCAGCTTTATCCACTCTGACACATCTGACCACACTTTCAGGTAAAGTATTAATATTTACAAACCCTCCTCTATGAAGTTCCTTCTGATTACTCCCCACAATCCACATGAAAAAGCTCCTGAAATGGGAATTCCCATCCAGCTGAGCAGGGTGAGTCTGGTTTTGTAAAGGATAATCCTCAATTCAGAATGTTTATTATTCAGTATTGGCTAATTGGATAAGAAAAAGAAACAGAACTATCACAGCAAACTGTTGAGTAAAGGAAATTATTACTGCAGGGTAACTGTATTTAAACAACCATCTTCCCTAAGTTCTAATTTACTTTAATTCCTTAGAATATTCTCTTTAAAATGAAGTGGAAGAAAGCAACATACCTTGGATTTTGCTTCTCAGATATTTCAGCAGTTCCTGGGTGCCTTTCTTTAAAAAAGAAACAAACCCCAAGTCACTCAGCAGTATTTGTGCAGCGGGGGGACAACGCAGAGGGACAATGCCAGCACACAGGTGCAGCCCACAGCACTCTTGACTAAAAACCCCACTGAAAATCCCACAGCAGCTTGGGAACTTGCTTAGTTATAATTTTATTTATTCCAGCTGAAAATTTCTGATCCTGAATCACAGCCTCAGGCTCCACTTTTGTAGCTCCTTATGTGAAGATTTTTGCCACTCCCAAGAGGAAGTAAAAAAGTTCCAATGAGCTTAATTTTCCTTTCAAAAACCTCCAGCACAATTTCTAACATTTACAGTTTGTCAGTGAAGGTGACTGCTCATTGTTCTGCTACTTTTTTATGGCCCGAATAATAAACTCTGGGAAAATCATGGCAGTTTGAATCATTTGCAGGGATTTTTAACAGCTCCCAAGATTTCCCTCAGTCCTCTCACAGCAACTCCCATGGTCAGGCACAGTTGCCACCTCCATAAACCTGTGAGTAGTGAAGCCCAGTCTCCTCTGCACTGCTTGTTTTAGGGGAAAGGCAGGTTTGGGGTACGATTTTACAGGTTTCAGAACCAGGGATTGCCCTAAAGTGCTGGATGTGAATGAACATTTCTCATTCCAGCTGGAACAGCCTAAGAGGCTGGATGAACACAGAAGGATAAAGGGATGTGGATGTTAGAAAGGAAGGAATTGTCACAAGGAGACAGGCAGGGAGAGTGGGGCTGTGCTGAGCATGGCAAGGGAAGCCAGCAGGGAAGTTGTGAGGGAAAGGTGAAGGTCAGACTGAAATCTCAGTAACAGACGTGGGGAGGAAAACAGAGAAGCAAGGCAAAGCTCCAGAGCCAAGAAATTCCATGGGAGTTAAAAAAAACAGACCAGGATTTACCAGAAATCAACTGGAAATTCATCAAGAACCAGGAATGGGGTTGGACTGGGATGAGAGGCCTGAGGAAGAGAAGGTGAGCTGGGCAGGGCTGGAGAAGGGAAGGAAAGAATCTGCTGCTCCTCTACACTCAGCCCAGTCCTTTATCTCAGTATCCACCTGCTCCAAGCAGTGCCTGGGGAGCCCTAAAGCTCCTCCACCAATTGCTCCTCTAAATCAAGTGGAAAAAATCCAGCCAGGCAGAGAAAATTGCAGCCACATGAATTTACAGTGCTGGTGATGGGTCCAGGCAGCACAAACAGAGCGTGGCCTGACGGACTCCTCGTGCCTGGCCTTTGCTCCAGGTGGGACACACAGCCCAGGAGTGACAATTGCAGCTGAAGCAGCAAATCCTCAGTAATCCAGGGAACAGCAGAACTCCAGCATTCCTGACTCAGACTCCTTTCCAGGAACACTTTGGACAAGTGCTCATTAACTCAGTGCACACTCTGCTCCCTCAGCCAGGCACATGAGGGTTTCCCTCTCCTGACAGATGTTACAGATTTCATTGCAACACAGACTTGTCAGTCCTGCTTATTTTTGGAGCATCCCAGTGCTTTGGGAACACTGATTTTACAACCCTGGCAAAGGCACAGAAGTAGCAATGTACAGCACCACTGAGGAGAGGGGCCTGCCAGGGAAAAAATCACAGGGAATTCTGCAGCAGGAGTGGTGCCCTCGCTTCAGCCTCCCTGCTGCCCTAAGGACTCCTTTTCTTGGGAACAACTCACACCCCCACTTTCCTGCCTCCCTACAAGAGAACAGAGAACTGAATCCTAGATCCCTAATTAAGACAAGACCTTAAAGCCCATCCCACTCCACCCCTACCATGGCAGGGACACTGCCACTGTCCCAGGCTGCTCCCAGCCCCAGTGTCCAGCCTGGCCTTGGGCACTGCCAGGGATCCAGGGGCAGCCACAGCTGCTCTGGGCACCCTGTGCCAGGGCCTCACCATCCTCACAGGGAACAATTCCTAATTCCCAATATCCCATCCATCCCTGCCCATTGTCCTGTTCCTCCAGCCCTTGACCAAAGTCCCTCTCCAGCTCTCTTGGAGCTCCTTCAGGCCCTGCAAGACCACACTGAGGTCACCCCAAAGCTTCTCCTCTCCAGGTGATCAATCCCAGATCTCCCAGCCTTTCCTCCCAGCAGAGCTGCTCCAATCCTGGGATCATCCTGGTGCCTCCTCTGGACCCTCTCCAGCAGCCCCAGGTCCGTCCTGTGCAGATGTTCACATGCACACAACCAAACCCCAGAGCTCACCTGCAGCAGGTCTCTCCGAATGGTTCTCAAAGGATTTCCCTCCAGCGCCAGGAATTTCAGCTGAGGGAGGTTCCCCAGGGTGTAAGGCAACCTGCAGAGGGAAACAGCTCATTCAGCTCCAAAACAGCTGCTGAAGAATGTGCAGTGCCTGGTCAGAGGGGATCCTGAAGCTCAAAGGAAAAGATGCAGGATCCCAGATTAATTTAAGTTGGAAAAGCTCTCTCAGACCATCAAGTCCCAGCTCNAGCCCCTTCCCAGCTCCCTCAGCTGCTCCTCACAGCACCTCCAAGTCACAGGCAGAACACAGAACATTTTAGAAGCCCCAGTTTGACCACAGCAATCCCACAACACACAGAGGGTTACTTCATTCCATGACTGAGTCATTCCTTCAGTGCCCTTCCCATAGGAAGGAAGGAGCTGCCACCACCCAGCCCCAGCCCAGGTGCCACTATTACCTACTGATGTCATTGTTGGCCAGGTCAAGTCTCTCCAGCTTCTGCAGCACCGTGATCTCCTCAGGCACTGCCTTGATCTTGTTGTCCCTGAGCTCCAGCACACACAGGGAGCTCAGCTGTTTCAGATTCTCTGCATTCAGGATTTCAATCTGATTCTCCCCAGCGTGTAATTCCTACACAGGAACAAAGAGCACCACAACTGTGGTAAAATGACTTTGTAACTTATCTCCTAAATCATTACATCAGCAGTCTGGTGACGTGGAGAATACAGGCATCTTGATTCCCTTTCATCTGCCTACAAAATACCTGGATAGAACTGATTATGGTAAAAGGAAAAACATTGTATTTACGCCATAGTTACAAAGAAAAAATGATAATTAACAAAATTACTTTATGCAGAAGAAGTTCCCAGAGATGATAAATAACAGCTGCAGGCAATATCAGATCCAGCTTTCAGTCATTCCTCTCCTAAACACTTTTTTATTTTCCAAATCTGCAAAGTCCTGCAAACTCATCTTTCAAAAGGTTGAATAATGAGGGCAGGAAGAGAAGCTGTATGTTAAACAGAGTTCTAAACACAGAGCTGTCATCTGGTTTTGATCTTAGCACCTCACAAAAGCCTGTGTTTAAAGTAACTGTCATTATTTCAGAGTTTACAGCAAATGCATTTCAAGCAGAGCAGCCATTCCAAGCTCACCTTCAGTAACTTGCAGGAGGGAAACTCTGGCAAGGAACGGAGTTTGTTTTTCCTCAGGTAAAGCTGCTCCAGGGATGCCATGGTTGCTAATTTAGGAGGCACCGTTTCCAGGTAATTTTTGGTACAATCCAGTTGCCTCAAGCCTGTGAGAGTCAATGTCCAGTGACAAACAGAAAGAGGAGAAGACAAAAATATCTTTCTACAGCAGCATAATTGTCCTGGGGTTTCATTTAAAATGAACACATCCTTTTGCCAAACAGATTCTAGAAGTAATAACTGATTTTCTTGAGGAAACAGTAACTCTTTAAGGATCTATTTTAAAACCCTGCACTGTATTGCTGAACATAAGCACAGCGCTGGCTGTTTGGCATTTAATAACCCGAGGAAAGTGATTTACTTTTCATGGCACTGAGATCTGCAGGCAGCTCCTTGAGCTGGTTACAGGCCAGGTTGAGCCGCACCAAGTTCACCAGCAGAGCAAAACTGGTGGGGATGGCTGTGAGCTGGTTGTTGGACACATCCTGCACGTGGAAACAGAGAGAGAGAGATTAGGGTGCCTGAAACATCCCAGGAGTGCTGCTAGTGCCAGGTTTATTAGTGGCAGAACAGTAAAATTAGATGGCTGACAACTGGCGCAAGTGTGAGAGAAGAAACAACTCCCCCAGGACTGACAGATCACCGGGGATTTCAGCTTTCCCAAAATATGTCAAAGAACAAACCAAAAACAAACCCCACCATGAAGTAACTGACAGAACGGTCACTGGAATATTCACCAATATTCCCACTGAATCTGAGGGATTTTTAACCAGCGGTGGGAAAACAGGGATAAATCCTTTCCAAACACAGAAACAGGTCTGAAGCAGTGCTTTACCAGCTCCTCCAAGCTGAGGAGCTGCCCCAGCCCCTCGGGCAGCTGGCTCAGCTCGTTGTGCTGCACCAGGAGGCTCCTCAGACGGGGCAGCTGCAGCAGCTCCTCGGGAAGGCTCCTCAGTTTGTTGTGGCTGGGGTGGAGACATGGAACACAAAGGGAAAGGAAAAACACTCAGGAGATTTTAAGAATGCACACAGAATATTTGTGTCCCACAGCCCGCTGGTCAGGACACCTCTAAGGAAAAACTGGCTCCTGGCAACAATTCATTATTTATTTGTTCAAGAAGACTTTTAATCTTACTCTGAATTTACAACATTCCAGATGAATCCCAGGTTCTTTTGTTTATGCACTTCACACACGCAGTGGTAGCATAACCTCTCCTTGTGCACAAATTTACAGAATTACCCCAGTAAACAGAAGATTCTGAACTTTCCAGCACAAACACAATCTACACAGTTATTTACAATGTGCATTATTCATGACTGGAGATGTTTTATCCTCAGAACTGCCAGACTGAGGCAAATAAATATTTTGTGTATGCTTATTCAGAATATCACTGTTTGCACCTTCCAAGCAATTGTGACTTTGAATATCAGTGAAAACAATTTCAATAAACCCAAGGTCACCAGTTTTGATCCAAAATGGATAATATAACATATGTAATATACAATAATACTTTACAGTGAGTAATCTGGAATTAATTTTTTGAAAGAAAGGTTGATACCCTGCAATCTCTCACTCACACCTGAAAGTCACTGCAGCTTGTTCTGTAACACGGCCTTACCTGACATCAAGTTTCTGGAGATTTTCAAGTTGCCCTAAAGCAGAAGGAAGTGAAGTCAGTTGATTGTCATGCACCTGGAAAAGAAAGGTTTTAGGACACAGTTACTAATTTGTACATTGGAGGGGCTTTTTTCAGGCCTCCCCACTGGGAATTCCTCCCCGGTATCCCGTCTACCCCTGCCCTGTGGCAGTGGGAAGCCATCCCCCTTTGTCCTGGAACTCCAGGCTCCTGTGAAATGAACACACCAAGGAAATGGAAAACAAAGATCCAGGACATTTCCCCACGTCCTACAGGGAAGTACGATCCCTTAGAGCACCAAGGGATTCTCGTACTCACATCCAGCATGGTGAGGGCAGGCAGCAGCTGCACATCCTCCGACAGGCTCTGCAGCTTGTTGGAGGCCAGGATCAGCTTGGTCAGGTCCGTCTGCTCCCACCAGCGATCGGCAGCTCCGAAGGACAGGTTCTGCTGGGCTTCCTCCGGAGTGTCCAGGTTGATCCTCCACACGTGCTCGGGCACTGCAGCACAAACACAGCCGTCAGCTCAACCCCGCAGGTGTCTGCTCCAAGGTTTCACTGCAAGAGTGCTTCTTGTGTATAAAATCATGGAGTGGGTTGGGCTGGAAGGGATCATCTAGTTCTAACCCTTCTGCCTTCGGGGATAACATAGAGATAGATAAATATATATGGATGCATGCAGGCATACACATACGTGGATGAATATATAAAAGCATACAATATACATAGATACAGATATATATACATGCACACACATATATAATACACACATCCCTATAGCCACTCTACAGTCCATTGCGTTCTAGAGCCATTTTTGCAGAGGTATCAACAACAATCCGATGGAAACACGCCAGAACCAGACAACAGTGAGTCGATGGCGAGCAGATGGTGCTCCCCGGGGGCCGCTCCCGCCCCGCAGCCCCGCGGGGACCCGGGGGCTCCCCGGCAGCAGCCCCGGCGAGGCTGGGCTCACGCACCGTGGGTGAGGCCGCGTCCCGCCAGGTTGAGCTGCCCGCTGCGCCGCGCCAAGCGCAGCAGCCCCTGCGGCACCGCCGGCTCG
>VXAX01004857.1:0-23729 GCA_013399835.1 Leptocoma aspasia | reverse complement strand
TTAATGCGGGGCGTGGAGCGACACGTGCGGCTCCGGTGAAATTCACGTTTGTCTCCTGGAGTTGTTTGTGCAGGGTTGTGCCCACGGAGCCTCCGCTGGCTGCGTCACCTCCACAGCACCAAAACTTCTAGGCGTAGATAAATGCGTTTGTTACGAAGGATTTCGTGCTGGAGGAGCAGCTCACCCGTAATTTACAAAGAGCGCGCTTTTAATATTTGTGTTCCTTGCAAACAGATCTGTGCTGAGCAGAAAGGTAACCGGTAGCAGACAAACACACATTTCCCATTTNTTAATGCGGGGCGTGGAGCGACACGTGCGGCTCCGGTGAAATTCACGTTTGTCTCCTGGAGTTGTTTGTGCAGGGTTGNGTGCAAATTAAAACAAATAATGCACATTTCAAGTGTTTATATAACCAAATATAAAGTTTTAGGTACCCCAGCAATTTATAAATAGCCACAAACAAAAAAAAAAGGCAATAAGACAGTTTTTATGTCTTCACTTGCAGTTAAGTTGTAATGAACATAAATAGTGCTTTCAGAATCCTTTCTGATGCAATATAAAATTCAGGTGTTAGTGCTGATGGTTTCAGTTTGATTGGTTTACAGAGCCTGGTGTCATTATATGTTGGTGTTTTGCATATTCATTATGTGAGTTAAAGGCTTGCTTTCTGCCACGATGAAGATGAATCAAACAAGAACACAATTACTTGTAATACCCAAAACTACTTGGGTTTTTTATTTTAGGGGGGAAAATCTATCGCAAAACATTTGTTTTTCCTCATTGAGGCTTCCACCAAAGACAGTTCCAGAGGGTTTCCTTGTTCCCAGCTGGGCTAAGTGACAGGGCAGGAGCTCACCTGTGACAGGTGCAGTCCTTTCCTGGCCTGCTCTGTGTTTGAGCACTGTAGCTCGTTTTTAGGGCGGCTGTTGGAGGTGATTTGTGTCCTGAAACTTTGTAGCTTTAGATACACATTAACCAACCTGTTCAGGGGTTGCTTCAGTGCCTTGGTGTCCCTTCTGCCAGGAGCTCACCCCCAGGGGTTTTCGTTTCCCAGGGCTGATGGGAATCTGCTCTGGGCCACCTCAGGGCCCCCGGTTCCACTTCACCCCAAAGAGAGGGACATTTTCTCATAGTGCCACGTTCTTTTTCTGTTCCTGCTCCTTCAGATTCCAGCTCCTGACTTTTCCCTGCCCATGGTGTCCATCCATTTTTGGAGGGGTATGGGATGTAAATTAAAATCTGAATTCTCCCCATAACCTGGATTCCTTTCCACCCTGGATCCTGCTGGGATTCTCCCTTGCCTGTAGTATTTGAGGGACCAATCCCATTTCCTTTGCTCCACCTCCTCGTTTGATCCATGTCACTCTGCTGGAGAACTTCCTTATTCTCCTGCACTTCCAGATCGTGTGTAACTTCCTAAGCTTCTGTAAATTCCTGGTTTTCCTTCTCTCCCCTCTTCCCAGTTTATTTAATCCCGTTTCCCATTTATTGTGCACCTCAGTTGCATCTTTAATGCACAACCAGCTTTGGGACTTCTTCCAGTTTTCCTCCCCCTCCTCCTTCTGCTTTTCCCCGACTCCATTGCCTGGTTCTCATCTTTATTGCATTCCATGGAACTCCATCCAAACTGGAAAGTGGAGGGAATGGATTTCTGAGTTTCCTGTATTCCAGCCCCAGGAAATCCTTGTGTATCCCAGCATTCCAGTGGCTGAGAGACAATTCCTGACTGCTTCAGTCTTGGGTGAATTAGAATAATGATGGATGGTGGCTTTTTTTGGGAGCTGTTGAGAACATCCAGTTCTTGTGTAATTTCACCCAGCTTGGATTTGAGAGTGAGTGGAAATACCATTTTTAAAAGTGCAATACACAGATGTAAATTAAATGTCAGGCTGCAGAAGCATTGCCTAACACATTTTCAGTTGTTATTTTGGGAGAAAGCTCAGCTATCCCAAAGCATTCCCAGTGGCACTCCTGGCTGTAAACAGGATCTGCTGAAGGGTCAATAGGATCTGCTCTGGTTCACATGCCTTTGTTATCACTGGCATTTAAAATTGCCTGAAAATGCTGGGCTGCATTTCTGTAATGAATTGTGTAATTTTTATACAATTTAGATTAGGAACTCCTTCAGCTCTGCCATCACCCCTTGATTTACTTTTCTTTACAATTTTATTGTGATTTTGTTAAACACCTTCTACTAACACTTCTTTGGGTTTATGTTATTATTATTTTTTATTTCTTGTTATTATGGGCTAAAAAAATGCACCATTTTGGCAAGCTGCTGTGGATTCCTTGGTCACAAAAGAGCCAACAGACTCAATTTTTTTTTCTCATTTATCACTGCAGTTACTTCCCAATTTATTCAGTCTGCAAGCTGTGGGAGCAAGTGGCTGTTTCTAATTTTAATGTTTCAGAAGCTGCAATGTGCTGGCTCCAATTTAGTTTTCCACATCAGGTGAAATGTAAGGTTATTAAAGTGTGGTCTGACAGGCACTGGGGGCAGTTGTGTGTGTTGGGCTCGGTGGGGCTGAAGGTGAGGGAGCTTTTGGCATTTGCAGTGCCAAAAATAGACCCTGGATGTGCCTGGTTGTGTCAGAGCTGTTCCCTGAATTCTGACAACCCCCAGTGCTGAAAAGCTTGATCAGCCTCAGCAGCTCAGATCAAACTGCTCTGCAGCTGGGATGCCTTTGAAGTCAGGTGTTTTGGAGTTGTGGCTGGGAATCCAGGTAGGAAAAGCAGATTTTTCCCAGGATCAGTGATGTTTTCAGAGCTCCCCACGCTGATCTGGACCTCTGGCTTGGCATAGGAACAAGGAGTTCAGAACTTGCTGCAGCTTCTCTCCCCTGCCTGGGCCTTCTGGAGGCAGCTTTTAACTCATCTGTCCCACAGTTCTGTCTGCAGAACCGTTTTTCTTTCTGTCTTTCACTTTGTACATCCAATTACAGCAAAATCTGCCCCACTTTCAGGACAGGGGGGCTCTTGAAACCCATTCTGGACTTTGCCTGGGTTGACTGCACCTGGTTTTCCAGTTTGGTTTGGTTTTAGGGAAGTTACAGCTGTAGTTCTATTGTTCTTTCCTGTGGTAGGAAGTAGATATTTCTGGGTTGGTTTTTCTTTGAAGTGACTCAAAACTTCTCAGTTTTGGGTTTGTAGGTTGCCAGGCACTTGTTCTGAGCTGGGAACAGGCACAGCCCTGCCTTGGAGAGAAGTCTGTTTTACTGTGCTCAGCTCTTCATTCCTGCCTGAGCTCCTTGCATTTCCTTGTGTGTGTTCTTCCCTGCTGAAGGACAGGCAGGAGCTCGGCACTGGCCATTCCTCAGGATGTGGGAGCATGGTGAAGCTGGAATGGAGCTGGGTTGAGAAATAAAACAGAATCCCAGGTTGGGTTGGGTTGGGAGTGACCTTAGAGCTCATCCAGTGCCATGGGCAGGGACACCTTCCACTGCCCCAGGCTGCTCCAAGCTGGCCTTGGGCACTGCAGGGATCAAGGGGCAGCCACAGCTTCTCTGGGAATTGTGTCCCAGGGCCTCAGCACCCTCCCAGCATGAATTCCATCCCCATATCCCATCCATCCCTGCCCCTCTGCCAGGTCAGACCATCACTGCACACCCTGCCCTACATGCCCTTGTCACAACGACCCTTTAATCACCCTCTTCATTTCACAGTTTACCTTAATCAGTCATCTGGAGCCTAAAGCAGGGGGTGTGAAACCACAGGGTTTAACTGACACAGAATTGGTAACTTTTTCTCTTTTTTCAGCCAAGTTTTCCTCCCAGCCAGGGCGGAATTTACATTTAGGTGGCCGCTCATGGATTTACTGTGCGCAGCAGAACTAAGGTGCAGCTGCAAGCCATAGCAGAGCTCAGGTGCAGCTCCAAGTGAGGGAACACAGCAAGTGTGTCACTGTGGGGGTGGTTGGTGTGGTTGCTGCTGTCCCTGAGTGTCCCTCTGTCTCTTGCAGTGACTCCCCCTTGCCGGTGTCGTCGCGCGTGTGCTTTGTAAAGTTCCACGACCCCGACTCGGCCGTGGTGGCCCAGCACCTGACAAACACTGTGTTCGTTGACAGAGCCCTCATAGTCGTTCCCTATGCTGAAGGTTTGTAACTTGTTTGATGTTCTATGGGGCCACCCTTGGGTGGTGGTTGGTTCCTGTCTAGTGCACAAAATCTTAACAGTAGTCCTATGTTAAACGTGTCAGAGATTGCCATTCTGAAACCCTTGGTATATTGCCTTTGGCCCCTGGATTTGATCAGTTTGTTTCCATAGTGACACCAAATCTGAGTGGAAAGTTTTGTGTGTCTTAAAGTGTAGAATAAGAACATTTTAGGCAGAATTCTATGCAAATTTTGCTCTGTGTCAGTCTCAATGAGACATTTTCTCAAACAGACCGTAATGCAAACAGGTCAATATTTTAAGGAAATTTTACCTTAATAATCGTTTGCCACTTTCACTCTCTTCATGAGAATGGTTTCTCCCTCCTTGAGAGTGCATGGGAGAGGAATTCACATTCCTTTGGGATATGCTGCCACTGCATTTATTTGGGAACATCCCCAAAAAAGGCCCTCACTCTCCTTGTGGAGTCCAGTATACCAAGGGTTTGAATAATTACCGTTTAATTCAAAAGTGACAACTTCCAAGAGGTGCCACATGGGCACTGGTCCTAGTTTTTAATTCCAAGTTTTCTTGTTCATCCTTGATATATTTCATAGAATTTCACTAAATAATAAACTCTTCTCTCTGTTATTTGTGTGTGTGATTTTTGTAGTGGAGAAGGCAAATGCAAAGCCCTTCCAGATGACTGAAAAACAGTGGGTCCTCTGCAGCTACAGGGGATTCTAGCCATTAACTAAAGGCCAGCAAGCACTCAAGTCCCCAAGTGTTTTCCTGGTGTAACCACTTGTTAACTACATTTTCTCTTCTTCTTTTTATTTTTACATTTTAGGGTGTTACAGTAATTTGAAAGGCAATGAGCAGGGTTTTTGGAACTTACCTTAAAAGCAAAGTGCTGAGAAGACACCTCTTCTTACAGAAGTCTTATTAAACTCTTCTAGACTTGCTTTAGAAGTAACTGATTTCCATTGTACTTGTGCATTTCTTGATTTACTTCTGGGAAAGGTTGAATTGAATAAAATCTTGCAGGTTAAGTCATACTACAGTGCTAAGTTTGGTACATGGCCTGGGGTCACACCTGTAATCTGTCATGCTGGAGCTGTCTCTTGAGGCCTGGGGACCTGTCTTATCTTACCTTTGTATTCCTTAAGCTTAAAAGATACAAAACTTAAACTTAAAAGATGTCCAGCCTAATTCTTGGAGTGTAAGAGTGTGCAGTGTGGCCTCTGAGTGAGCCCTGCTGCTTCCTGAGGGTACAGAACCCCTTCTGCAATGGAGTTACTGCTCCTGCTGCCACTGCTTGAGAACAGCAGAGCTGAGAGGCTTCTTATTAAACACAGCACCAGGCCAGTGAGATTGTGCTGGAATGTTCTCCAAGGCCCATGGGAATAATGCCAGTGTTTAACTCTTCCTACAAGGATAAACCCACTTTTCTCTTTGTCAGTGTGACTTAGTCCACTGTGGATAAACCTGGCACATAGAGAAACCTGCCCAGCAGCTGTGCTTCAGAAAATCAAATTGTTAAAGCAGAATATTTTACTGGGCCTGTTAAGGAGCCACTCCTGGGCTGTACTTTGTGTTGTTTAACAGTTCAGAATTTAATGGCCTTGGCACATCACAAGAGAGATGTTCAGCCAATGAAGCATTGCCCCTGGGTTGATAATGCCATACTTGTGTCCCTGTGCTGGAGTACATTTGCCCCCAGAATTCAGCCTGCCAGGGTCCCAGTTGAACCAGAAGCAGCATCTCCCCAAACCCACAGTGCCACTGCTGATGTGCTTAAAGCCAGGCCTGTGCTGAACGGGGCCCTCCTCTCTCTGATTTCTGCTGTGCTGATGAACCTGTGTGATTATTGCCTGTCACTAAAGCAAATGTTTATTATCTGTTTAGCGCAATAATTCCCCCCCGTCCCAAGTTTTAGCTCACACAGACACTTTGGTGTTGGCTGTTGCTTTGTGTTATAGAACTATACACAAAGGCTACGGTAAGGTTTAGTATTTGTCATTTTCTCTGGGCTAATTCCTAGATTTGGAAGGAACTCTTAAGGTTAAAGATGGCTGGGGGGGGTGTTTAGGTTCTTTGGTTAATGTTTGTTTCTTTTGTCTGTTTCTTTTTCTTTCATTTCTACACATTCATGCAGTATTTCATGGTTCTAACAAAGCAGCAGTAAAAAAAGCTCTTGAAGCATGAAAATTAACTGGTGAGGGCCTCATTGCTTTTTTTAAATTGTAGTTTATTTAAATACTTTTTAAAGAAACAGTTAGAGGATCAGATGCATGAATTTTTTTTAATGGATGCAGATCTTCTATGAGCTGTCTCGAGCTAAGTCTGAGGATTTGTATTTAGATGCCAGAAATGTTGTAGTTGCACTAATTTGAAATGTTTAGCTGTAATTGATAAATATCCTCTTGAGACATAATTTTGCATGCCAAATGACCCCATAATCTCTCTGTAGGTATGTTGATATATTTATGCATTCCTGCCCTTTGCCTCCATGACCTTTTTCCCCTGTCCCTCCATAACTTTGGGTATCTAAAGTGCTGCCAGCTCAGTGCCACGAGCCAGATATCAGTGCTGTGTATTGTACATTTGTGTAGATTATCGGCACTTCTCAGTATAGGTGGGAGGAACCATTACCTTTATTTAACAGTGGTTTTTCTTTTTTGTTGTTGTGTTTTACAGTTCTTTTCCCTGGTTCAGCCTGAACTATATACCAGGCCCTGCTGAAAATACCACCCAACAGTTTTCTTCTGCAGCTTATCCAGTTTCTCTTAAGTGCCCTGTACATATTGTATGTTTTATGATGAGATGCAGTTTCTTAATATGTATTACAGAAACACTACTGGTATTTGCAACTATATAGTAAAATTGTTTTATTGAACTCTCATTTTGGGGGCTTGGGCACATTAACAAATTAATCCATCTGTATAGGGCTTTTGCTGTTGGATAGAGTAAAACTCCCTCCACAAGTGTTTGCTAGTAGGGCCCTGAGCACGCTGTGTGCAGAGCAGGCAGTGCAAACCCCCTGGGCTTAGCTGGCTGCAAGACTCTGGGCCACGAGTCCCCTGTGCCACAGCAGGTGGCAGCAGCATTGTTGGTGCTCTAAGCTGGCACATATTGGAACAAAAGCATTTTACTGCACAGGTAAGGAATGTGCCAGCATCCCTGTGTGTATCCCAGCCACAGACACACCCCCAGCATTCCCGGAGAGCCGCAGGGACCGCATTCCATGTGACACGTCAGCAAAAGCCCTACCCAAAACACCTGTCCCTTCTCTTTAAGTTTGCCAAAATTTGTATGGTAGGTGTAAAAGAAAACATAGTGAACTGTACCATATTATTAACCCCTAAATCCAACTTTTTTTGTCTTGTGTATCTTGATTTTTCTGTGTGCTTTGTAGTGGAGCAGCCGACACGAGTCGTTGTTCATAAAACAGCTTTTGAAAGTTGAGAGCACTCTCACCCCTGGAGAACCGACTGTGCTTGCTTACGTTTGGTTCATGACTTAAAAATCGAGTACAGGTGATGAAACCTTGGCAGTGTTAACAACAAAGTAGTGTGTATTGTGCTATTTTTTTTTTGCTCTAGAAACTTAACCTTTTGTAGAGAAAAAGGAACAGTCAAATTGTCACCCATTGAAGTTGCATTCTGACAAAAAAAGTTAATGCTAAATATTAATAGCCATCAAGCTTTGTATTTTAGCCAACATAAGTACTTTCAACAAACTCAGGTGGTGTATCAGGGAGACTTTGCTGGGTGTATTTGTGTATTTGGTGCCTCTGGGCTGGGATGCACTCTAATGCCAGTCTGTTTCCCTGCAGGAGTCATTCCTGATGAGACTAAGGCTTTGTCTCTCTTGGCACCAGCTAATGCCGTGGCAGGGCTGCTGCCCGGGGGTGGCCTGCTGCCCACTCCCAACCCTCTCTCTCAGGTAGGCTGGGGAACCCCTGGGTGTCTTCTGCTGCATTCCCACTTCATTCCTGCTGTTTCTTTCAGGACTGATGTGCTAATTCCAATTCCTAGTGTGGTTTATCGACCCTGATGGATTGGGACAGCTCTGATGTGAATTGGGGCACGATAGCGACAAGCTGTTAGATGGAATATCCTTATTTCCCTATTTTCTGGTTTCTCAGGGCCCTGTTTGTGCCTCCCACCCCTCTCACCCACTGTACTTTACAGATGTGACAAGCAGTAGAGATCTCACAGATTTTAAATTCCTCAAGTCCAAGGAGCTGCCACGATGTGAGATTCCCTTCATTAATCCTCCAGCTGAGAGGAAAATTGGAGCCTGGTTGTGTGAACCCACAGGAATTCATGTGGAAGATGAACAGTGAGAACTGCACATTGTGGGACAAGTTGGAGTCACAGCTCAGCTCTTAACAGGGCACAGAACCAAAGTGCAGGAGGCAACTTAATCATAATAAAGCCTCATTAATTCTGCACTTCTCAAACCCACCTCAGCTCCTGCTTAGCTGGAGAACCCCTGGCCATGGAGCTGCTCAGGAGGGAAGAGCCTAAATTTAATCTTTGAAACCCAGGGAAGGGGTTGGAAGAGCCAAATACAACCTAAAAGGTTTCATTCAGTAAAAGAACTGTGCATATGAATCCTGGAAATGGTTGTTGAGCCACCCTCGTTGCAGCTGTGTCTCTGAAGGCCAGGCTGCTCCCAGCCACTCTGGTGGGATGTGTTCAGCACATCCATTTTAGGGGAAGGTGCTGCACAGTCAGGTGTTTGTTCAGGCACATCTTGACAGTGACTGTCGAGTTTGGGTGTCTGTCTCAATCATCCCATTTGAAATGGCCCAAAATGAGCTGCTTTAGGGAGCCTTCTCCTCTCCCAGTAGCTTTTTAACCAAATTTGAGCCATTTGCAGGGATGCAATGTTGTTAAATTGCCTTTTAACATAAACTATGGCCACCTCAACCCTAAAATGAATTAGAAATTGGACAAGAGCCTCAAAAACTTTAAATGGATTTCCATTTTAGCACTGAAAAATAACTTCATTTTCAACTATCCCTTCGATTTGCTGGAGTGCTTTCCTCCTTCACCTTTATTTTCCCTGCCCACTGATGTCACTGGCTGATTGTTGTCACTGCCTGTGCCCTGACTGCTGTCTCTGCCACAGATTGGTGCTGTCCCTTTAGCTGCTTTAGGAGCTCCTGCTCTCGACCCTGCCCTTGCTGCTCTTGGGCTTCCTGGAGCAAACCTGAACTCCCAGGTAGGTCCTCATTCCAAAATATCCTTTATTGCCCCCCTCTTTGCTGCTCTAAGAGTGGTTTTCATTTGTATCCCTTCACAGCCACTGCCTGGAAACTCCAGGGATTGGTTTCTGCTTGGAATAAAAAATACCTGCTTCAATATCAAATTAAATGTTGGAAGGGGCCAAGGAATAATTTGGGAATAGCAATGAAATATTTCAGATATGTGTCATTATCAGGCCAGGAACCTGCCTTGTTCTTCAAGTAAAAAGTAGTTTGACTTTTTAATTTTGTAGGTGTCAAAAATGCGAGGAAACTTCATTAGGTTGTTACAGCTGAACAAAAAAAGGCTTTTAAGTGCTAAGTACTAGTGAGTATTTTATGTCAATAAAAATATATTGATCATATCTATATGGATAAAATATTTAAGAGATAAGAACCAAATACTCCTTTACAGCCACAAGAAGCAGCAATAATTTAGTGCATTGCTACTGCCATCATTGAATATTTTTATGTATTCCCATGTGGAAGAACAAGCAAATGATGGTGAAAATTAATTAACAAATAAAAAAAATTAAAGGCAAATTAGAAAAATGTCAATTTGGGTGATGGAGGATTTTTGTACATTAAACCATCAGATTGTAACAAACATTTCAAAAATGAAACTTGGGGTTCATTATGAAAAATTAATTAGGATTAAACATTTTCTTTTTAATACCCCATTGCTGCAGGAAGTGACTGATCATCATAATACCTGGATTATCCTAAGAGCTGTGAAATATATTTTTTCATAGAATATTTAAATGTTTATAAGTTGGCATTGAGGTCTTCAGTGCCAGAGAGGGCTCTGTTCTCTTGCAGTGACAGAAATAACCTGTGCACAAAAAGTTATTAGTACCTAATTAAAGATATGACACACCCTAGCAGTGTAATTTTCTCCATTGGTATTTTTAACCATTGGTATTTTGATCCATTTGTGGTTTTATCCATGTGTTTTTCTTCCTGATCCTGCCCAGGCAGGGCTGCTGTGGAGAATGAAGCCCCTGAGCCCTGCAGTGTGGGATGTTCATGGGCTCCCACCAGCCCAGTGTGGCCTTTCCTCTCTGCTGGGGGGTGTTCTGCTCTGGTTTTCCAGCTGGCAAAGCTTCCAGCTGGGAGAGGACATTCCAAGGAAAGTTCTCTTGAGCTCTCACATCTCCCAGCCTGGTTCTGACTCTGTGTTTCCCTCACAGTCTCTCGCAGCAGATCAGCTCCTGAAACTGATGAGCACAGTGGATCCAAAGTAAGCACCAGTGTTCCCAAACCCTTGTATTGCCCTGCTGGGGAGTATCCATGGGAATATCCATGGGAATTCAGTGGCCAGTCCCTGTCCTGCTGGAGCTGATGCCAGCTTGGAAGGGCCTTGGAGCACCCTGGGCTAGGGAAGGTTCCCTGGCTATGGCAGGGGTGGGATGAGATGGGCTCCATGTCCCTCCAAACCTCAACCCTTCCAGGATTCCCTGACCCTGTGAACTGGCTCAGTCTGACAATGCAGCCTTGGATTCCTCAATCCTGAATTTCTGGAATTTTGTGTTGCCCAGGTTGAACCATGTGGCTGCAGGTCTGGTGTCCCCCAGTCTGAAATCAGATACCTCCAGTAAAGAAATAGAAGAGGCCATGAAGAGAGTCCGAGAAGCACAGTCCTTAATTTCTGCTGCTATAGAGCCAGGTAATTCCAGCTGGGATGAGCCATTCCAGCCAGGATGGGGCTTGGACACAGCACATGATAAAAACTGGTGTTCTGCAGAGCCCTGCCTTAATGCCTGTGGTCTGTAGGGAATTCATTTATGCAGTGCATGCTCCATGTGTCCTGCAGAAATGGTGCTGGAATTAATCCGTTGATTTTCCCAAAATTCACTGATCTGAAGGCTGTAAAACACCCAAGGCTGTCAAACACCCAAAATTTCCTGAGGGAAGTTCCTGCTGCTGTCTCAGATTCCAAGGGAACGTGGATTTCCTGGCCTCACCACTTGGCACCCTGCTGATGCTTCTCAGGGATGCTTTCCTTTCTGTTCATTCCTAATCTGAGCAAGTTTGTGAATAATTCTCTTTTTTTTGGAGCTTCTTTCAGCAGGTTTGATTTTAGAACAAGCTCCAGCAGCTCTCTCACAAATACCAGAGCCACCAAGTCTGAGAGCTAGAAACTTGAATGCTGAAAATACAGAATATTCATCAGTTCTGCAGCCCTCCTGATGATTTCTGGGAAAGAACAGAGCTCCTGCTCTTGTTCTTGCTTTGTTTGAGGCTTTTTTGTGGGAAATTTAAAACAATCATTTGAGAGGTTCTTCAGCCCCTCACAAAGTGGCAGGTTCTGGGATTTTCACAGCATTTTCCGTTGCCCTGCAGCCATCAGCTTTTCATTGACTTAAATTAAGGTTTTTTTTCTGAATTTTGACTTCTCCAGTTTTGCATAAAACTGTTATTTTATGTCACAAACATGTCCCCATCTTCTGTTGGTTCTTTTTGTCTTCTTGTGAAGAAAATGATAGATGAGCCTTCATTTCGCATGGCAAAGTCAGGTTTATTTATATCAATTACATGAAGCTCCAGGTCCTTTCCTTTAGAAAATCTTTTGAATATTAAAACAAAACATTGGTTTTTATTCTGCTTTTCCTTTTTCAGACAAAAAAGATGAAAAACGAAGGCATTCGAGGTCGAGGTCACGCTCGAGGAGGAGGAGGACACCTTCCTCATCCAGACACAGGTGACTGAGCAATTCCTTAAAAACACCTCCCACAGCTGGAACAATTCCTGCAAAAATCATTCTTGGGAAGACCCTTGGGTTTGATTTAGGGCTCTCAAGCTTTATTGACATTCCAGTGTGCAGAGCTCCTGTGCAGGACAGGGAGAGCTGTGGAGAGAGGCTTTGGTTGGGTTTTTGGGGGTTCCTTAGCCCTGAGCAGCTGGGCTGGGAGCAGTCCCAGGATTCCTTTGTGTGACTCCCACTGGATGTGTCCTGGCAGACGCTCCAGGAGCAGATCAAGGAGAAGGTCCCATTCCAAATCCAGAAGCAGGAGGCGATCCAAAAGTCCGAGGAGAAGGAGATCTCATTCCAGAGAGAGGAGCAGGAGGTCTCGGAGCACATCCAAAACCAGGTAATGGCTCCAGGGAACCCAGTCCTGAGCAGGGCAGGGATTGTCCCCTGTGCTGGCACTGCTGGGTCCCCCCAGGGGTGTCCAGCTCTGGGCCCTCAGTTCAGGGAGCACCTGGGGGGGCTCAGCCTGGGGAGCCACCCCTGTCCCTCCCAGCTCGGCATCCCTTTCCCTGTACAGCAGATTAGGAAGCGCTGTTTGAAAGTGACTTAATCTCTCTTCTACTAAAAGGGATAAAAAGAAGGAAGAGAAAGAAAAGAAACGTTCTAAAACTCCCCCCAAAAGCTACAGCACAACCAGAAGATCCAGAAGCACAAGCAGGTACGGAAATGGGATTTTCCTTGCTCTCTGTTCCCAGCAGGATTTTGATAACACTTCAGTATTAAATAGAAAAGAATGTTCTTGTGATAGAGCAGCTGGTCTGTGGAAGGTGTCCCTGGCCATGGAAGGAGCTGGGCTCTGAGGTCCCTTCCAACCTAAACTATGCCCGGATCCCATTGGATCACAATTCCAGTGTGGATGTGTCTGGTACAGGCACAGCAGCACCTGTACCACCTGTGTCTATAAGATACTTTCATTTTCCTGCAGTGTTTGAGGTAAATTCTTTGGGCTTAGAACAGTTTCTCCTTGCTGTGTGTCAGAGTTTGATCCAGGGTCACTGCCAAGCTCTTCCTGATTTAAGGAATAAATCCAGGCAAAAGTGTTTCATTTTCTAAAAAAAACTTCCAAATTTAACTTGCAGTTTTAAGAACTCTTTGGTACCCTTTGAGCAGGGCTAGGGCTGGAGTTAGGGATGCATTTGTAGCTTTAGATAAATAAACAGTGATTTCCAAAGCTCCTGTCTGTCCCTGCAGAGAACGGCGGCGCCGGCGGAGCCGGAGCGGGACACGGTCCCCGAAAAAGCCCAGGTCTCCCAAACGGAAAATGTCCCGGTCCCCGTCACCCAGAAGGTCAGGGCAGCACTTGGCTGGAAAGAATGGTGTCTGGGTGGGAAACTCCCAAATTGTGACCTCCAGGGAGGCTCCCAGGGGATTCTGTTTTGGGGGGAACTCAGCTGCTTTTATGGAGCTGCTCTGGGCTTGGCTGGGAGCTCCAAGGGTCAGGGGTTCCAGGGGTGGTAGGAGTAGGATGTGCCACAATTCCCAGCACCTTTGGCTCTGCACAGTGGGAATCAGCTCATTTTAGGTGGCCTGGGTGTTTTGTGACCCTGTCCCAGGATGGGGAACTCGAGGTGCTCCTCTGTAAAACACTGGAGCATCCCTGTTGTTGCAGTCCAGGATTTGGGCTCCATGATCCCTGTGGGGCCCTTCAGCTCAGGAGAGTCCATGGTTCTGTTTGCCACAGCCTTGGCTTTGTGGTGCTGTCCTTGAGCCAGAGCTGAGAATTTGGGATTTTGGGTATATCCTGAAAGCAGAGGCTGTTCCCTTCTTGCACTCTGCCATTTTCCTTTGGGTTTGCTGTGGGTAACCCTCTGGACACAGTTCCAGCCATGGAATGGGGGGATGTGATGGGCCTCATCCTCTTCCTGCCGATCCTCATAGGCATAAAAAGGAAAAGAAGAAGGATAAAGACAAGGAGAGGAGCAGAGACGAGAGGGAGCGGTCAACGAGCAAGAAAAAGAAGAGCAAAGACAAGGAGAAGGATCGAGACCGGAAGTCCGAGAGCGACAAGGATGTGAAAGTATGTTCCAAAAACCCCTGGAGCTGCTCCCAGCCCTGCCCCACATCCCCCCCGCCCCGGCCCCCAGGGAAGGGCTAACGTGTCCCTTTCCCTGGCAAAGCAGGTCACAAGGGACTACGACGAGGAGGAACAGGGCTACGACAGCGAGAAGGAGAAGAAGGAGGAGAAGAAGGTGGCAGATGCTCCCTCCCCCAAAGGGAAGGAGCCCGGAGCTGAGAAGGGCAGCGGGGATCCGGGCAGGGAATCCAAGGTGAACGGGGACGACCACCACGAGGAGGACATGGACATGAGCGACTGAGCCCACCCACAGCCCCTCCAGTGTGATCCTTTATGCTGTACTTGTTAATCCTCAACCTAGATGTATCCAGCTCCGAGCTCTCCATGGTCTGTCCATCCCGATACTAACTCACACCCAAAGCTTGAGACAGGGACCCCCTGCTCTGGGGGCCCGGCTGGGGCCGGGCCAGGCCCCACGTCCCTCCCTCCCTCCCTGCTCCCCTCCCTCCGGAGTGTCCCGGCCTGAGCCAGCAGGGCCCAGCAGTGTGGGAGTGTGGCACAAGTCCCTGCCTGTGGGGATGCCCCAGAGTGTGGCACAGCCCCCTGTCCTGCAGCCACTGGGGGCCTCCCGGACACTCCGGAGTCGGCCTTGGATCGCACCAGCTCTTCGTGCTCTTGGCTTTAGTTCTGGTTTTAAGCCACACGCTGGGCTCGGTTGGGTTTGGTTTCCTGGTGGGTTTTGGTTGGCTTTGTCCAGGGTTCCATGCCCTGACCTTCCTGAGGCCTCTCTCTCTCCACCGTGTCCGTTCTGCTCCGCCCAGGGCGAGCTGAAGGGTCTGACCTCGGGAAGGGGAATCCTGCTCGTGCCCAGTGAGGGAGGGTTGGGGGAGCAGCCTCACCCAGGGCTGGGGGCTCAGGAGCTCACCCACTGCAGCAGGGAGTGCATTTTAAAATGACCTTGGTCTGTTTTTAAAGGAAGTCCATTGATAATGTACTTTTTACTTGATCTCAAGTTGTACAAACGGATAAATTTGTGTTCCTGTCCCGGCCGTTCCCTCCCTCCCGCACTCGGTGATCCCGTGGTATTTGCAGAGTAGTTACCCAAAGCTGTTCCTTAGTTCCAGCAGCTCCAGAGCTTTTACTTTTGTGCAGGTAAAGAAAAAAAAGTAGCCGACAGTCTGTGCCATGTCGATGTACAGTTTCAGAAAACGTTTTACAGAACTTTGATAATAAAACCCTGAAACTTCAACTCCTCTTCCTAGAAAACTCCTGGGTTTTATTTCCACTGCTGGGAACTCTACCTTGTTCCTTACAGGGAACTTTTCCATCTCCCTGTTAGAGTGAAGAAGGAATTATTTTACTTTTGGGGGGGAAATGGATTAAAATAGGAATGTGGAGGCTTATGGGACTGCTGAGAAGGACCTGGGAGTGCTGGTGGATGAAAAGCAAGGGAAGGCTCTGGGGACACCCTGCCTGGCAGGGAGCAGTTGGAGCAGCCTCAGGGCCACAGCTGCAGTTACGGAAATCTTTGTTGTGACTGGCAATGGCCGAAGCCCTTCCAGGAAGTTTTCCTGCCCCTTTAGAAACAGGAGATTTTCAATTAACACATCTGTACCTAGAGAGGGAGGCCCTGATCCCTCTCTGAGCTCAGGGCAGAGAGCAAGGCTGAGTTTAAAATCTAAAAACCCCAACCTCAGCCCTCCAACTTCCCCCCGCATTCCAAAAAAAGTCCCCAGCCCTCCCTTAAAAAAACCAAAAACCCAAAAGAACCCAAAAGCCCCAAGCAGTCTCCCTCAAAGCCAAAAGAAAATACCAAACCAAAAACCCCCTCAAAGCCCCCACCCTCCCACAAGGCCAACGCCTCTATGGACAGCCAGGCATTGCTCTGCATTCCCCCAGAGCCGTCCTGTGATCCAAGGGAGGTGAAATCTCTGCAAGGACTCAGCACAGTTCCGTGAATTTCAGGCTCCTTTCCCCCCTCCCTCCTGGGCACCTGTTCCCAACCTGCTCCCTCAGCTCCGGGCGAGGCTGGGAACTGCTCCCCGCATCCGTAAAACCTGGGATTCAGAGAGGGCCGAGAAGAGGCTGTAATGAAAATGCAGGATTTTATTTAAAAAATGACCAAGAAAATGCCCTTGCAGAACGCAGCAGCAGGAGCTCATTCCCTCCCTCCGATCCCGCTCCCACAGCGGAGCCGAGGCCCGGGAAGCGCCGGGACAGGAGAGGGAAGCCTGGATTGCACAGGTGGAGCAGTTTCTGAATCCAACAGCATAGTTTGGTCTTTATTCTAACAAATGATACAACCCAAAGTGACTATGAGTGAAGGGGAGAGAAAACCAGGGAGCAGACGACAGGAAAACGCAAGGGAGGTGACTCGTTTTCCATGGGAGTTACAAACTGTCAGGAGAAGAAAAGTGAAACTGCAGCATTACAGGAATTGGTTAATCTGGATTAAATAACGCAGTTCTCCTGGCGGGAATTACAACTCAGGAGCAGAGACAGTAAAATAACAGAGGGCTGCTGGGAATATCAACGGAACCCGCTGGGATTCCAGCACAAACACATCGGGGTGGGACAAGGGGACTGAAGGCAGGAACGGGGAATTGCAGAGGTGGGAGTGCAGTGGCTGGGCAGCAGCTCCGGGAGAGGAAAACCAGGGTGTTCCCTTTGCCACGGGACAGAGCAGGAGCTTGGAAGACCAAGAGGAACAGTTTGGTTCAGAAACAACCCGCGGGATCCTTCCGCAGTGAGGTCGGAATTGGGCTGAGCTAAATTCCTGGTTGTCTTTTAAGAGCCATAAAAAACCTCAGGAAAAAACGATGTGGTGGGATGGGAGGGGACCCCCAGCTGGGCAGCCCCGGCCCCCTGGAGCAGCGGGATGTGATTCCCACCAGCCTGACCCAGCTCCCTCCTCCTGCCCTGGACACTGACTGCCAGCTGGGGTGTCCCGGAGGCTGCTCCTGGTCCCCCTGACATTCCCAGGCCACAGACACGATCCATGGATCTGTGCTCGCTCCAAACCCTCCTGGAACACCTGGCCTGGCCTTCAGGAGAACAGGAGAACGGGAAAAGCTGAGTGAGGCTCTGCTGGATCCATCCTGCTTGGAAAAGGAATTTCCCAGAGCCACGGGAGAGGGGAGGGACCCTGTGCCCCACACACAGCTGGGGCTGAGAACACCCCAGAGACACACCTGGGCCCACAAACATTCCCTGTGTCCATGCAACACAACCCAGTGAAAAAACAGGCCTTAGTGGAGAAAACATGGATATAAACACGGATCTTAACGTGGGCAGCCCCTCGAGATCCACAGGCTCAGCCCGGTGTCCCTCTGAGAATTCCTGCAGTGCATCCACCGGGAAACCTGCCCAGGTGTCCCTAGGTGTGAGAACTCCTCACCCGGAATGTTCAGACAGGAAACACATCCCAGGAGGAGGGAAAGGTACTGAGAGCAGCTCTGGGAGCCCACAGGGCTGCCCTGGGAGCTGGGGAACAATCCAGGGAATTCCCATCCCTCAGCTCCACAGGGAGAGCAGGAGCAGCTGGGATTTCCTGGGATAAAGCAGAACAAGGACAGTTCCAAAGCTGTGCCCACATTCCAAGGCAGAACAAGCCTTAGGAGCAGCTTCCTGCAGACCCTGGAAGTGTCCCATGGAGCAGCCATGTCCTGGGGGGTCAAAATCCCCCAGATCTGCAGCCAGAGGCCACAGGAACCACAGGAAACACTTCCAGGACCTGCCCTGAGCTTTGGGCAGACACCCCATGGCCACCAGCCCCCAGCAGGGGCTGCAGCCACAGGAGCCTCAATCCCACAGGAGGCCACCCAAAACCCTTTTTGTTTTCCAGTTCCAAGCCCAGGATCCACCCTGGGATCCAGCAGTGGCTGCAGTGCCCAGGCCCCACAGCCCCAACGATGCTTCCATGGAGCCAGGGATGGATTTGGGATAACCAAAAATGCAAAGAAACACAAAGCCATGGATCCTCCCTGTACCACTGAGGAAAGGGAGTTCTGACATTCACCCTGGGGAGGAACCTCTCACCTTCACTGGAATTCCCAAGGAATGGGATGCCCTGTGTGGCACCTGGCACAAAACATCCTGAAGGGACCCCTGGGAGGGGACAGGGGACCCCTGGGAAGGGACACAGCCTGTGCTGCCCCACAGGCACCAATCCAAGCTCCAGCTCAGCCCCATGGACACCCCCAGTCTGTCCCAGAGGATCCCACCTGGCTCCCAGGAGCAGCACAGGTGGTGTCAGTTCATCCCAGAGGTGTGAAACACACCAGGAATTCATCCTTACTTGGGAGAACAAGTTCCATCATTCCCAGAGGATGCTCCACACCTGCCCTGACACAGCACTGCAAGACACATTTCCCTTTGTTTTCCCTAAAGTTTCATTTTGGATTTGAGTTTGAATTAACAACAAAGCTGCAATGCTGCCCTGCCCCAGTCCTCCCCTGTCCCTACGTGTCCCAGAGCTTCCCTGTCCCAGTGTTTCCCTATTCCCACACATCCCAGTGCTCCCCTGTTCTCCAGGCTCACAGGGGTGCTGGGAAAGAACCAACCCCACCCTCCCACTCCAGTGCTCCTGGACTTTGCTGACAGTGATTCCCTGGGCCTCCTCCATGTCCTGCCCCAGAGCAGCCTCTTTGGGATGGATCAGAGATTCCAGCAGTTTGGAATCCCCTGCTCTCAGGTGTGCCTGACACCTTGCCCTGTGCTGAGCCCCTGCCTTGTCCCTCGTGCTCAGCACAGCTGTTCCCTCCACTGAGCATCAATGATCCTCTTCATTATAAACTTTGATCCTTAGTTCTATGGAATTCCAGAAAAAGTTTTACCTACAGTGCACAAAGAATATAATTTGGAAAATATTTACATTTTTGTACAATGACACCACAGCACTTGAATCTAAATTTCTTCATACAAATAGCACCATCAGCCTTCTGCACAAATCTTGCCTAACAAACCCCAAAAAAGGTGGATTATTGTTAGATGAGGATACTGGAACAACTGGGAACAGGAATAAGCTCGAGGAGCTGGAGTACTAAAACATCCATGAAGAGGGGCTGGACAAGACAAGCTTTAAGGTCCCCCCACCCCAAGCCAGTCTGGGATTCTCTGTGATTTAAACACGAAGAGGCAGGAAATGGATGTGAAACACGCCAGTGAAAGCTGCCCGTGAGCACCACGATGACCCCGAGGGCAGGGAAAGCTGCTCCTGCAGGAAGGGGAAATGCCTGAGCTTCCCCCAGTGCCTCTGTGCATCCCAGTCTGCACAAACTGACCTGCTGGTGCTCAGCCTTTCTGGGACACCTCTCCCAGGTGTGGGGCAGATAAAGGATTAACAAGTGACATTCCTGGCCAGGCAGCCCTGGAGTGCTCCCCAGAACCACAGGGAGCCAGGCAGGGAGCAGAGAGCAGGGAGGGAAGCAGGAATGAAGGGATCAGGCAGGGACAGCACCAGGCTGGGCCGTGCTCCAGAGGTGGCTGGCTCCCTGCAGAGCACAGCTGGCTCTGCCCTGGGGTGCAGGAGGAAATCCAAGTGTCAATGGTGCCCATTTGGTTCATTCATCTACAGCCAAGGCATTCCTTCGGGATACCTTCCAACATTCCGTGGCTGAGCTGTGAGCTCAGGGAACAGGGAGCACGGGAAGGACAGGGGGGCTCACCCCCAGCCCGGGCCCAGCTCGGTGCCAAGGTCCAGCAGTGCCTCGTGGATCACCACAAGTGTAAAAAATTTAAAAACCAGCAGCTCCTCCCAGCTGGGGGTGGCAGCTCCCGAGCCAGGACTGGCTGTGCCAAAGGGAATGGCAGCAGGAGGCTCTGGGAAGCGGGAGCTGGAGGGGCTGGGTGCCCAGTGCAGTGCCAGCACATCCACACTGCTGCTCCTTCCCTTTGCTGCGGGCTCACGAGTCCATCCCCTCCTGGGGCCCAGGGCTCTGCTCTGGTGTGGCTGCAGCCATTCCCTTTGCCTGGGTGCCGGGGTGGGTGTTCCCCAGGAGCCCTGCAGCCCCTCAGAGGTCCGGGAAGCGGCTGGGATCCTCCTTGTAGTCGTCGGGAATGGTGAAGATGGAGTCGTGGAACTCGTCGTAGCGGAACTCCTGGAAGGTCACAGTGGCCGTGATGGTGGGGAACACCGGGATGTCTGCGGGGACAGGGCACGCTCAGGGCAAGGAACAGCCAGGGTGGCACCAACCCCCAGCCCTGCACGTGCCCAAGGCCAGGCTGGACGGGGCTTGGAGCAACCTGGGATAGCGGAAGGTGTCCCTGCCCATGGGAATGGGAGCACGAGCTGGGATTTGATTCCCAAGCCAAAGTGCCGTGGAATGCTGGGCAAATATGGCAGAGGGAGAGCCCAGCCCACCTGCTCACACAGCTCCCTGCAATTCCAGAAACCCTGTATCCCTTAGGAAAGGGGCTGCTGCTTCTGCAATCATCTATCCCATGAATAAGTTGATTCTAGACATTTCCATCTGTTACAAGTGCAATAGTTTTATATTTTCCACTTAAAATAAATCTATCACCAGTAATCCTTGAAGAAAAGGAAACATAGGAATGTTACAAAATACTCCTGAGATCCTCCCCTAATGCAGGAATAATCCAGCACTGCCCTTGGAGCAAGGCCCCAGCAGTGCTGTGCTCCTGAACTCTCCAGCAACACATTCCTAGGTGAGAGTTCTTCCCCAAAACTCAAAAAAAGACCTTCTGAACATATTGCAAGAATAAATGCACATGTTTAGACCCAGATTGGATATTTGGGAAAATTTCTCATGGAAAAGGTTTTCCAGCCCTGGAGGCACTTCAAAGCTGTGTGGATGTGGCACTTGGGGACATGGGGCAGTGGTGGCCTTGGCAGTGCTGGGGAATGGTTGGACTCAGTCTCAGAGGGCCTTTCCAACCTAAAATTCTGGATATATAAAGCCCCAGGAGTTGCTGTGTGCTCTTACCTAATTTGACAGGAAAGCCTGGTGGAAGCTTCATTTGAACAAATTCTCTAAGTTTGTTAAAGTGCTTGAAGGGTGCAATGACTTCTAAGACATTCAACAACCTGCAAAGGAGAGCAGAGCCCATGACACATCCTCCTGCCACACCCTGTCCCTCTGAACAGGAAAACATGATCCAAAGGGCCCAGGAGACAGAGAAGGTGACAATGACATCATTCCCCTTCTCCATCCCAGGGCTTCAGGGTCAGCCCACACCCAGAATTACAACAAACCAACACCAGGATAGCACTTCCTTGTCCTCATTTTCCACAGGAGATGAGGAATGAGGTACCACCCCCATTCTCCATGGACATGTAGAACTGACCTGGCTTTGCACTGGTTTAGGGGGCACAATTTTGTGTGCTAGAATTTATTATGGGGAAAACCATTTCAGAATTCTGTGGGATCAGGCACCAATTATTGATAACCCTGCCCAAAACTCTGCTCTTATCAAGCCAGGTAAGGGCTTGGTTCCTCCCCCAGCCCCAGCAGCTCCCAGCTTCCCACTTTAAGGGATTCCTTGCTCAACAGCCTGACTGCACTCCCAGCTCCCAGCCCTGGGGATCTGGAGGGTTCTGCAGTCCATGAGCACATTAAAACATTCCCAACAGGAATAACTCCCATGGCCAGGAGCTTCGACTCACGATTCGATTCCTAAGGGGAACTCCTGGCTCATTGCTATCGTGGCTTTGAAGGTTTTCTTGCTCTCTTTGCAGACCAGCTCCCTGCCCAGGTGAGGAGCCCTGTGGGGGAGAGGCAAAGTCAGTGTTTCCCAGGGAAATCTTGGGTTTAGAGGAAGGAAAACAGACTTGGGTTGGAAAACATTAGGGAGGAATCCCTACTTTCAAAGGGTTTGCTTTATTGTAAAGCTGTGCAGAATAAAGATAAAAAAACCTCTTAATTTAGATTAATCTGAGTTCTGCTGAACCAGGAGACAAGACAAAACCAGGAAAACTATGCCAATAAAATAATTCCTCATAACCATGGTGTTAATAAACCCTACAGGAAGTGGTTTTTAACCACTACCCAGAAATGCCCTTGGCAGGGGGTGGAACTGGATGGGTTTTAAGGTCCCTTCCAACCCAAAGCATTCCAGGAATCCCTGCCTATAGCTGAGGCACTGACACTGTTGCCACACGCAGGGATCACTTCCCAGCCCTCTGGAGAACAAACACTGAGACACCAAAGCCAGCCTTCCTCCCTCCCCACAAAACTACACAGCAGCAGCACCCACCAAGTGGAGAACTCAAAACCCCCACCAGACCCCCCCCATCCCCATCCCAGGGATCCAGAGGTGTCCCTGGAACCCCTGGCAGAGGCAGCAGCACTCACTTGCCACTCTCTGCAGAGATGTACTCCTCCCAGGAGATGGTGTTGGGGGACGGCGGCGTCAGCGACTGCCGGCGCACGGGCTGTGGGACAAGCAGAGCTCAGGTCACTGCTCCTGTCCCCTCATCCTGGCACTGCCACCCTCAGCTCCAACCACAGCCACAGCGCCTGCCCTGCTCACCCCAGCTCCTGCTCGCAGCCCCCACTGAGCTCTCTGGCCTCCAAGGGCACTTTCTATAGGATTGGGCTGTGCTGCTGCATCACAATGAGTTAATTCAGGGTTCTGAGTGCCAAGGCAGCAGCTCCAGCTCACACAGAAATAAATTAATCACTTTAAAAGCTCTGTGTGTGTTCCCAGCTGAAGCCTGGCTCGATCTGAAGAGCTCTTGATTTCCTGGTGCTAATCACAGGCTTCCTCCCATTTTAATGAAGCTCAAAGGAACACGACTGCCTTTCTGGCTTCCCTTTCATTCCCAACAATCAACATTGGGTCTAAAAGAATCCGAAGTTGATTTGCCACAGCCAAAACCCTCATCTCTTCTAAGAGACAAATTAAGGCTGAATACCCAATATACCCACAGAAATCCCTCCCTGTGTGCACTAATCAGGGTAATTCATTAATGCATCACCAAAATTATACTTGTGGGTCATGTTTATGATTTTTAGATTATGCCAATCAAAAGAAAATAAAAACATTATCTATGTATTTTGCACCATGAGTGGTGTGCAAGATTATTCTCCCATATCTTAGGAAGAGTTTATCAATTATACCTCAAAATTCTGCTCCATGAGGTTGCCCCCTTTGCTCAGGCTCTCCATGATTGCTTTATTCCGAAGGATGTCCTCCTCACTGAGGTGTTCCCTTCTTTTCCTGGATTCCAACACAAGTCCATTCACCAAGTAGAAATCTGCCAGGAAGTTTCCTACTCTTTCCTGCACAAAAGGAATTGAGACATTAATGACTCACAGAAGGTAAAATAAAAACATTTTGATTTTTGCGTATCAAATAATGGCAATAAGGGAACCTGGGGATTGAGCTGGAATTCCCCAAGCCCCTCACGTGGCATGGCAGTGGGCAATCCCAAAAATCCAGCAGGAACAGGTACTTCTTATGAAGGGAAGTTTTAAGACAGAGATTGTTGAAGAACTTGAGTGAAATCCCTTTCCAGAGCACTCCCATCCCTGCCTTTCTCCAGCAGGAGCACACAGAATCCTTCCTGCACTCCCTGGAATCAGCCTGCAGAGATCAGAGCCTCTTGGAATAAAATCCTTCCCAGTACAATGTGTCACAGAATCACAGAATTCACAC